>JAQQSK010000493.1:0-18197 GCA_028658325.1 Potorous gilbertii
TTTTTTTGGAAGTCCACTACTTGGATAAACCTTTCACCTTCTGTTCTATAATATTTATTATCCTTCCAACTTTTCTCCCAAGGATTACAATTTCATTTTTTTCACCTGCTTCATCTCTTCCAGCTACTCTTAGAGTTCTTGTGACCACATCATTCTTTTCTCTGAGGCTTTGTTTATACATTTTGAAGAATTGCTGTCTTCTTTGGATTTACTTCTTGGACTTTTCTTAACTCGCACTATTTTTTTGTATTCAGTTTCTTTCTGTTTGTTTCCATTTCTAGCCTTGGTTCCTAGGTTAGACCTTTGCTTCAAGGCTATGTGTCACCTTGTCCTGTTCTCTTAAATCAGGTGGGCAGATCTGATTTGGTCCTTTCTCCTTTATGGATTTGATGCCACTGCCATTGCAGTTCTGAAAGGGGTGACTGAGAGTAGACCCCACCTTCTGTCCCAATATCTGGCTTCTGCCTCCATCTTCTGGTGGATCAGTATTGGTGGTAGCCTTAACCCATCTCCATCACCTTTTCCTTGCATGAGTCTAACCAGGAATTGGATACAGATACCTCCTGCAGTGTTCCTTACTGACTTTCAATTGAATATGAGAACTTATACTGGTTGCAGACTCTTTGGGAGATATTCTTGTGTGGGTTATCTAGACATTGTGCTGGTCTTACCTCCTGCTATGAGCCTAAGAAAGAAGCTGACCTCAGGACTCTTGTCCCTAGTGCTAGCTACCAGAGTGCAATGCTGGCCGTCTCCTATTAAGGCTTTGACAGGAGTTCTGATTTCAGAGGTATTAGACAACCCCTGTGGTTTTCTAGACTTTACTATGTAGTTCTAACAGTGTGCCACACTGGAATTCTAACAGGCCAGGACTCAGATCCTATTTGTTAGAATTCACCAAAGGGTCCTATTTTTCAGAATTCACATTGATTTATGCTCCCTCTGACATATGCATTCTCTGAGCACCTAAAGGATTTCAGCTGTCTACATGTGCATCTCTAGTCTGGAGGGAAGAACTTACTAGTCTTTCTCTTTCAATTCCCTGTTCATCGTTCTCTGTATAATCCCTTTTTAGACCTTTCCCAGAGTGTTTATGAGAAAGCTGGGACTTTTCACATCACTATGATGATTAGAATTTGCAGTATCTTTTAAAACTGTTTTTCTCCTACTGATGGTCAGACTCTCTTTCCTCCAACTTATGAGCTGAGATACTGTCCAAAAAGCCCTCTTAAATCTTTTGTCCTAGAGTTAGATACCTGAGTATTTTCACATCACCCTCAGATCTCAAATTAGGAAAAATGCAAAGATGAGGATGTTCCTTACAATCACCATCATGCTCTTAGTCCATAAAATTCCACTTGGGATCAAGACTGAAAAGGACCAGGTTGATCTCATGGGCCTGGTAAGCTTTGCTTTAATACTCTCCAACAACCCAATTCCTATGTTCCTTATCTTATATGTAGTGCTGTCCCCACCCCATGACTCCAAACCAGGTGCCAGACACAATTGCTGCATGAATATTTTGGATTCACATTATACTGCTCCAAATGCCACCAATTACAGGTTTGTTTGAATAAATAACCTTTTCTTTTTCAATGTCTTTGGAAGGGCTAAAGTACTAGAAATCCCTCACAGATTAGTGCGATCTCTAATTGGATAGCTTTCCACTTAAACTCTAGCTGAGATTAGCTGTGCTGAGGAAATAGAAGCTTCACTTAAGAGAAAGTAGGATTTGGGGTACCATTGCAGGGAATCTGAAGGGGGAGGACCCAGGTAGCTTGAGGTTACTGACAAGTGGGAAAAGGAAATAGAAAAGAAAGTAGAAAGAACATCAGTGACAAGCTTTGCCTTTCTGATCATTGGTTTTGCCCAGGGAAGTCAGTGTGCCTTCACTATTTTATAATTAGGTGACATCTTCACTGGCTTCTGAGGTTTCTCCTCTCTATCTTCTAGCAGCTATCTCCTGTAACAATATCTGTTTCTAAACCTCTGTTTGCCTTTTCTTCCTCCTCTCTGTCACAACATACAACAGCAGCTCTATTTGTACTGGCAAAGTACTGGAAACCAAAAAGATGTCCATCAATTAGGGAATGACTAAACAAAGTATGCTATGTGAATGTAATGGAATACTATTGTGCTGTAAGAAGTGAAAAATAGGGCAGTTTTAGGGAAACCTAGGAAGACATGTGATGTGATAGAGATTGAAATGAGCAGAACCAGAAATTTTTTTCTGCAACAACAGTATAAAAACAAACCACTTTAAAAGACCTGAGAATTCTAATGAATGCAGTGATCCACATAATTCCAGAGGACTGCTGATGGACCATGTTGTTTATTTCCATTTAATTCAAAAAATAAATAGACTTGGATAGTCTTATCATCTTGGGTGACATATCTTTAGTAATATTCTATTCAATTCTATATTGTTTCTTTCTTTCTGTATTGGGGAAATGTGTTGAGTTCATAACAACTGTGCATAATACTTCTTCCTACCTTTACCTTCTAACCACTTTAACTCCTCCTTTCTATCATTGCCTTATGTATGCCATGCCACTTGTCTTTCAGAAACCTCCAGTGGCTCCCTTTTGCCTATAGAATACATCTCAAGCTGACATTCACAGCCCTCCTTAATCTACTGCCAGGCTTATACTATTCTGTTCTATGTTCTCTATACACCAGCCTAACTAGGATAGGTTCTGGCCACCCAACATAGCTGCTACTTCCCTGTCTCTGTGAAGCTCCCTCTAGATTCACTCTCAATTCTTACTGGACTCTTGGATTAGGGTTCCAGAGAATAATAACTAGTTTCCCCTTAAAAGTTCTAGGAATTAATCTAAGGGGCTGAGGTTTCTTGTTCTCCTGCTTATGAACCCCCATCAATGTGTTTTCCTCTGATTATCAACCAGTAGCTTCAATCAATATCTAAAAATCCCCTTCTAGAAAAAGGATATTTATTAAGGTGATATAGTTAGAATGGTTGATATCAAATATTTCTCCTGAAAAAAATCCTGGTGTACCCTCTCTCACAAGTAAACACAGAGCCCAAGAAAAGCCTGTGATGAACCTTGAGAGTATGATAGTAGTGAGGTACATCATAGAAAACATATGTAGCCAAAGGACAAACTCAAGACTCCTTGCTACCAGAAGTTCTTTTGTTAGTTCACAGTTTTCATTCTCTTCTGGTCCAAGGGGTTATACACCTTGAAACTAATTAATTCCTCTCTCAAGGTGATGTATTTCTGTATCTATCTACATCTGGATTTATCCTCTTTCTCTGTTTTGGGTTGTGTCCTATTGATCCTTCCTTTTCAATAACATGGTCAATGAGAGTGGGGTGGAAAAGAGTAAGGGAGGGAGAGACAGACAGAGAGAGAGAAAAAAAGAGGGAGAGAGAGGAAGGAGAGGGGGAGGGAGAGGGAGTAGGAGAGACAGAGGGAGAGATGGAATGGGAGAAGGAGACAGAGAGGGAGAGGGAGAGTCTTCTTCCCAAGAAGGATTTTTCTCTCAGGAGCATGGCTTGACTTGGAATCCTCAACCCCAGACCTGAAATCTTCTCTCACTGAGCTGGATCTCTCTGCACTGACCTCTGTTTCATACATTGGCCCAAACATCACACTGCTTTCTTTCTTGATCCCATCAAAGAAACTCATACATCATAAAAATGTAAAACTTCATCAGACCTGTACAATAATTATATCATATACAACCCTTTATACTTGGTATACCTTTCTTCTTCCTCTCTGACTGTTGGGCTTTTACTCATCCTTTGGGCCAGCATAAAGTTATCTCTTTTCTTGATCTATGGCAGGGTAATAACCTTCACCACGAATCTCACATGACCCCTTTCCCCTCAGTTCTCAAATATATGCATCATGTAATCTTGTGTATTTGAGTTATCCATGTTGGTTTCTTAACCTACTCCATGGTAACATCAGGGCTTAAGTCTAAGCTCAACTTTCTATTTCCCCTAGCACTGAGCATATATCCTGTACACACTAAGTGCCTGGTAATTTTGCATGGCATTGAATTAACAGCACCATTTTCAACACAGCCTCTGTTATATTAGAAAGTGCTTTGTTTCTAGTTTTTTTTTAATGTGTTTATCTTGTCACCTCAAGCTTTGTAAAGGCAGGATCTGCTGGTTACATTTGAAAATGGTGCTAGCAATCAATGTTTGATAAATATTTGGCAAAATTTTGTTGCGGTGATGATTTTCTTCTTTACCTTCTTCAACTGACCACAGATAAAGGTAACTGTTGCAATTGTATTTTTGTCAAATTAAGATATATTTATGGAACACCTGATGTGTCTAGCATTGTGAAAAGTATTGTGAAAGATACAAAGTTATAGTTCCTGTCCTCATTAAACTTCCAGACAATCATGATGGAAAATGCTATCCACATTGAGATGAACTGATGGAGTCTGAATACAGTTTGAAGCATACTATTTCCACTTTTTTGGTAATTTTTTCCCTTTTATTGTGTTTCTTCTATATAATATGACTACTATGGAAATATGTTTTACATGATTTCACATATATAACCTATATCAAATTGTTTACCATTTTAGAGAGAGGGAGGGGGAAAATTTGCAACTCAAAATTTAAGAATAAATGTTAAAAATTGTCTTTACATGTAATTGGAAAAAATGAAATACTATTAAAAAGAAAAAAATTTAAAAAAGAAACTTCCAGTCAAGCTGGGAATATATATGAAAAAGTAAGCAAGGGAGAATGGGACAGTGGAAAGAATATTGATTTTTGGAGGCTCAGAACCTGGGTTCAAATCCCAGCTCTGTCACTTGCTACCTTTTTTGACCTAGGATAAGTTATTAAAGTCTCTAAGGTCTCAGTTTAGCAGTAGGGGTGATTTACCTTTAGCCTTCATATTAACTTTTTACAACAACACCATCAGAGTTTAATGAGGTACGGGGAACCACTCATCCCTGTGTTAAATGCCCCGCATAGTGGGCTACTCTAATTCTACACTTATCAACAAAGGCTTTTCAATACTCCCTTGCAGCCATCTCTGGGCTTCATAGGACTATATCTACTTCACTAACCTTTTCCCAGGTCACGCAAGTTGTAATACCAAAGGCAGAATTTGAATCCAGGTCTTCTGACTTGAGAGCCAGTGCTCTTTCCATTGTGCCATATTTGTTCTTTGTCTCCTCTTCTGCATTTTCTCTATAGTTGCTGAGAGTTAGCATGGTGTGTTTGAGCGTTGGACTTGGAGTCTAATTTCAACTCAACAGTCTCATATTTGGAACTGCTATATGCAAAGCAGTGTCCTGGGTGTTGAGGATGCTAAGAGAGATGAGCTCCAAAAGTGTTTGTAATCTAATGGATGGAGAAGACGATGGGTAGAGGACTGACATGATGGCAACAGTCTAAAGAGTGGATTAGAAAGTAGAAGGGCAACTAGGTGCCAGCCCTGGAATAAGGAGGCTCTAAGTTCAAATCCAGTCTGATAAACTTTCTAGCTGTGTGACCCTGAGCAAGTCACTTAGCCCTGTTTACCTCAATTTCCTCATCTGTAAAATAAGCTGGAAAAAGTAAACCAATCCAGTATCTTTTCCAAGAAAAACTCATAAAGAGTCAGACATGACTGAAACAATTGAGCAGTAACAGAAAATAGAAAGACTGGAGGCAGGGAGATAGACATCTCAACTCATTCTATATGTTCCTACCCTCCCATCTGCTGAACAACTGACTAGACTTTAGGCCTGATGAGCGTGGAAGACAGGTGTAGCTACAGGAAGTTGTGCAATGATAGCTGGGAGGTGCGGCATGGTTCAAGGTAATGAGAGATGCCAGGGAGAGATCAGTGATGCTGTCCCTTTCTGGGGATGGCACTAATTTGACTCATCCAGCTCTTTGATATCCCAGCTTTAACTAGAAGAAATTGAAAGTCTTGGCTAGTGATGACTGAGCTAAAATTGAGAACAGCACCTGCCAAATTATGGCAATGTAAAAAAACAAAAGGTATCCATTAAATACTTGGGGTTTTTTTTTCAAAAAGAAGAGGATAAAAGGAAAGGGAATACACATTTATATAGAGCCTACTATATACTATATTAATGTATATGCATATATATATATATACTATATACATATTATGTATTATATGTCAGATATTCTGCTAGGTCATTTTTACAAATATTATCTCATTTGAAAGAATATTCAGAGAAGTGAAAGGTTATACAAGGAAAAGGCAGAAACTATGCACCCATATTTAAATACAGTGTAAAAATTTGGTGCCTAACAAATGTCTAGTAAGACATGCCTTGATGGCTATGTCGTAAAAAGCTATCTTTGTGGACTGACGGACAGCTCCCTACACAACAAACAAAGAACTCAGAATATTTTTGGACATCTCAGCTAATAACTTTTATTATTACACAGAGCATTATCCCAGACAGACCTATTGCCCATAATTGCCTGAGTGTGGTATTGAGCTATAAAATTACAATAATGTTTTTAGCTGATGTTACAAGCCAAATTCTCACAGTCTTTAAGACATGTGGGATTAAATGTTTTACAAATAGAAAGATCTGACAGAAGACATAAAAATCATGAAAGAATAAGATGATGTACATATTATCCCATCTGCTCTTGAGGTTGTACTAAGGATGCTATCAGTTTCATCATCCCCATTTAACAGATAAGGAAACTGAAACAGGTAAATAGTTTGCCCAAGGTGGAATAGTTAGTATGTTTTGGAGCCATGATTTGAACCCAGGTCTCCTGACTTTAAAAAACACCATTTTATGGAGCCTAATAAAAATACAGTATGGGGCAGTGGAAAACCTGCTGAATTTGGTTTTAGTGGGTCTAGGTTTGAATCTTGGCTTTCTTTCTTGCTACTCTCTGTAAAATGAAGAGTGTGGATTTGATTATGTCTAAGGTCTTTTCCTGTTCCTAAGCCATGGCCCCATGGTCCTTTCTATTCATTGCACCAGGTTGTTTGACCGATAAATAAGACAAGACATCTCTCTTACCAGCAGATTTGGGTTCTATGGTGGTAGTAGTGGTGCACTTCATAATTCTGACTCAGCTCCTAATACTTAGGACCTGCCTTTTATTCCCAAATATCCCTGTTTCCACAGTCCCTGGGGATGCAGTCCACATGATCCCATTCACACATGAGTAGTGTGTCTTGAGTGGTGTTGCCTTCCTGTTTCTATGTCTGCATTCCCGATGACACATTCTATGATTGTAACTCTAGATGACTATGGAAGTAGAGACTGCAAGTCTATTTCTGAGAAACCTTTGTGGAGTTGGGGTATGTGTGTAGAAGCTATGATCCATACGCAATAGAGAACCGAGAAGCTTCTGGAGATGCTGCTTCCCCTTCTGCTCATGTGAATACATAAAGCATTTGCCTACTTTTATTGGGGGAGCACATTGTGAACCCATGCTTTTCAAAAATCCAATAAATCTCCAGGAGAGTTTATGGGTTGCCTTTCATCCAAGGACCTCAAAGAAACTCTGCTTATATAGTGTCATTATTAATCATCAGACAAGCCCAGTAAGGTGAGCAGTGAGTTTTATAAAGGGAGGGAGACACTGAAGTTCTCCAAAGTTAAGTGATTTCTAAAGGTTATCCAGTAGGTCAATGAATGAAAAAGCTGGGAACAGAGCCCAGAACTCCTGACTCTATCCCCAAGTATCTATCTCTTCCCCCAGCAACTCCTAACTTCCTTCCTTCTTTCATATAATTAATAAGAATAACCAGAATTTATATGGTTTACTGTGTACTAGGTACACTTTACAAATATCTCATTTGATCCTCACATGAACCCTGGGAAGTAGGTGCCATCATCCTTCCCATTTTACTGCTAAGCAGACTGAGGTTAAGTGACTTGCCCAAGATAGCACAGCCAGGAGGGGTGAATCTGAACTCAGATCTTCCTAACTGAAGGTCCAGAACTCTACCCACTGTACCACCTGGCTGCCTAATTGCTTTCCCTGTTTCTGGTATCTTTCCTTCTTTCACACAGCTGCCAAAAGACTCCAACCTCTTACTGACTGTTCCCCTCCTCAAAAACTTTGGATGGCTCCCAGGTTCCTATAGGAAAGACTACAGACTTCTCAGATGGGCATTTTAGTCCCGCTGATATCTGGTTCCAACATTTGTTTTCATTATGCCCCTTCTTTTCCAATCAGGCTATCTATTCCTTGAATTTGACATGCTGTCTCTCACCCTTGCACATTTGCCCAGGCTGACCCCCATACCTGGAATGTGCTCTCTTCTTTCGACTTTTCAGATTTTTTAAAAAACAATCTCCCATCAAGATTAGCCCTGAGGTTTCCTCACACCCCACCCCCCACCCACTCCGGTGATATTTTTTTTCTCTCCTGGAATTTCCAGAGAAGCTTTGTCTTTTATTTGCCCTCTTCAAGTCTACTTTGGATTTTATTTCTCTTCTAATCTCCAGTAGCCTGTAACTTCTAGAGGAATTAGTCCCTTTAGGACTTAGTACTATGCCTCCCTTAACAAGAATTTGATTGTTGTGGTTCAATCATTTCAATCCAGTCTTGTCTGACTCTTCATAATTCCATTTGGGGTTTTCTTGGCAAAAATACTAGAGTGGTTTGCCATTTCCTTCTCCAGCTCATTTTACAGATGAGGAAACTGAGGCAACAGGGTTAAGTGATTTGCCCAGGGTCACACAGTGAGTAAGTGTCTGAGGCTGGATTTGAAGCCAAGTCTTCCTGATTCTAGGCTTGACCCTCTATCCACTTCAACACCTAGCTACCCCTAAGGGAAGGAAATTTAGAGGTCTTTAAGTCTAACTATCTTATTTTACAGATGAGGAAACTGAGATAAACAAGGTGAAGTGACTTTCCCAGGGTCACACAACTAGTAAATATCTGCTCCTAGATGTCCCCTAACAAGAATTATTTCAGTTAAACTGTCCTCTAAAGTTGATTTTCGGTAGAAATTCAAATGTCACATTTTCCAGTGAGAGGAAAGAAAAAATGTGCCTCTCTTTCCTAGTCTGGTGAAACCTCTATGTATTCAGGAAGGTACCTGAAGACTGAGAGTGCCTGACTCCCCTGTGTTAATTAATGTCATTAACACAAGGAATAAGCTTTATCATCAATAGCCTAGATTTGTAGCAGCTTTTGTCTTGGAAAGCAATAGTAGCCAGACTTGGAAATTTTCTCTCACTTCTTGGGTCTAGCCTCCTTTTCTTGCATCTCCACTCATACAACCACCACCCTTTTTCATGCCCTTAATACATCTTTCCTGGACCATTGCAGCAATCCTCTAAGTGATGTCCTTCCCTTTAACCTCACCAATCTTTGTGTTTTCTACATAGTTGCCAATTTAATCTTCCGGAAACACAGATCTGGCCATAACATTCACTTGGATGAACCCAAGCCCAAGCATAAAATCAACTGAAACTTAACCAGGTGGAATCAACAGACACCAACCTAATGCCATTTAACAAGAGTAGCAGCTAGGTGGTGCAGTGGATAGAGCACCAGTGCAGGAGTCAGGAGGACCTGAGTTCAAAGCTCATCTCAGATATTTGACACTCACTAGCTATGTGACCTTGGACAAGTCAATTAACCCCAATTGCTTCATCCTGGGTCATCTCCAGTCATCCTGATGAATATCTGGTCACTGAATTCAGGTGGCTCTGGAGGAGAAGTGAGGCTGGTGACCTTCACAGCCTTCACAGCCCTCCCTCACTCAAAACAAAGTCAAGTTCAAGTCATGTCATTATTTCTCTGATGACATGGTCTTCTTTGGCAACAAAGGATGAACACATACACATTTAACAAGAAGGATGAGGAGCCAATGTAACAGAGGAGAAAAGATATATAGATTTGACATTTAAGAAGCTAGGCTCAAATCATGCCTACACTACCTGGGTGACCCTGGACAAATAATTTCACCTGGGTTGCAGCGGGGGAGGGGGTTGGAAGAGTAAAAGGATACATTGTATTTATTTTTAAAAAACAACACTGTTGTCCTGAGATCAAGAAAATGCCATTACAATTTTTGTTACAATGAAATTTGTTGAAATGGGATTTGACCTGAATGGCAAAGATCACATTAAAATTTGCAAGGAAATAAACCATCAAATTTGATGGAACTATTTTTATTCATGAGAAAAATTCCAGTGATGGACACCCAAGTGGAAGAAAAGTACAAAAAGACTGAAAGATAAGGGGGGCAGGAGGTAGAGAGATAGTGAAAACTAAACTGAATTGTGCAAACAATAGTTATTTAAAAAAAACTTTAGGAAAGCATGTTGTTTTCAAGGAAATGGTGTTCTTTATGAGACTAAAATAAACACATTTATACTTAAAATCTAGGATTTTGTGATTTGGCCCTGGGTGAATCTCATGGTCACTCTGGAGGTTATACATTTATCCAACTGACTACAAATATAATCTGTCTATAATTCTCAGAGAGCAGATGACTTTCTAACCTCCTTCTTGGTTGGTTATACTGACTTACTATCTTGGAAGCATAGACTACTGTAGATTTGCCAGATCAGAATCAGTCCTCCAGCCCACCTCTGGCAAACCAACCTCTTCCAAACCTGACCACATTTTCCTAAGCCTTTGTCATGTAACTTTGGCATAATGGAGTTGGTTCCCCAAGGCATGCTTGGATACTGTTAATAGCATTTTAATCATAGCATAGAACCAATAAAGGAAATATGGAATATATAATGAAACATCTATCACACTTTTATATCTGCAACAACTCTCAGATCTGGACAGCCCCCAGGTAGTACATGGCTGTATGAAACAAGAGTTCTGGGTAATGTACAATTGATTTGATTCAGTCTCCTTTTGCTGCCCCTCCCTGCCACTGGATAAAGATTATAGACAATTCAACACAGTTCTCTGTTCATATTAGACTCTTTTATCCAATCCACTAGGGCCATTTTGAAGATTCAGGAACTTGGGACTCAGGATCATTCATAGCACATGGTATAGACTCAGCATCTAAGGAAAAATGGAACTCCTGAAGGCTTGTGTTTTTCTCTTTAAAGTCCTGTTGCTGGCTGGGAACCCCAATTGCTTCTTGTCATGACTGGATGCTCCACAGCTCATCATGGAGCAGGGGAAATGATTTCCCTGGGCAACCAGCCCAGCAAGAACAGCCAACTACCCTTTCACTCAGGAGTTTTTTCTTTTATCTCTTTGACATTGATATCTTTAGTCTGTGGCCCCTTACTTCTGCAACCTTGTGTCATATTTCGTCTTCCTCATCTCACAATTTGCAGCCTACCTCCGTCAAGAGGGGATCAAGAGGTTCAGACAGAATAAGAGGAACACTACATTGAAACTCCTGTGTTTGGCATTTAAAGTCTTTCATGATCTAGTTCTGACTTATTTTAGACTAGTTTCATATTACTGCCCTTTATGCAATCTATGTTCTAGTCAGACTGGTCTACTTGCCAGTCTACATGTCTCACCTCCATGCTTTTGCATAGACTGTTCCTTTTGCTTGAAATGCCTTCCCATTTCATCTCTATCTCTTGGAAATTCCTAGCTTCCTTTTCAGCTCGTGTCATCTTCTCTCTCCAGTTTTTACTGATCCTCTCAGTTGTAAATGATACCCCATTACTGTGTATGTACTTTGTATCTAAAAATATATATTCTACATATGATATAGAATATAGTATATATGTATATATACATACGTGTACACACACACACACAACTTTGTATTTATACTTAATTATCTGCTTGCATGTTGTTTCCACTCAGGTGAATGTAATCTCCATAAAACCTTAGGTGGTTTCCTTTCTGTCTTTGCATCCTTACCTCTTCATGGCGGCTGATACGTAAGAGCTCAAGAAAAGCTTTTTTGCAAAGAATGGAACTGTCTTCACTTACATCTTTTCATCTTGGAGTTCCTCGAGTCCACATCTCTCTTGACCCTGACCGAGGAGCAAGGAGACCTGAAGTCAAGGGGAGGTTCACATTTCAGTCAAAGGTAAAAAACTTCCTGGTGAGGGAGTTGGATTCTCTGGAAGAGACAATAGCTTTACATTCATGGAGACTCTGAAAGAGTTCGGAGACAGAAGCCCAACTGTGTGTGAGGTTTTAGATCCAATCTTGCCTAGAAGTGATGGATAAGACTAAATAGTCTCTAAGGGTTCCAGGAAGAGGGGAGCTCTTTCAGGCAGTGGATTTTGTAGATCTAGAATCATTGCCTGAGATTCAGTTCTACAGAAGCATAATTCATTCATTCTTTCATCAACCGTCTTTCTGTCCCAGGGGGTAAAGCCCTTTGGGTCCTAAGTGCCTAAGGAATTCTTTGTCTAACTTAAGCCCTACTTTTCAGTAGTAGATGATTTCTTTTTCTTTCCACTGAGGGCAAGTAGTCTATGTTGGCAAATTCCCAAGTACAAAGACAAAAATCATTTCTGTTCACAGATGGCACTGTCAGCAGTGAATAAAGAGGGTTCTGAGCCTTATCACATGTTCATTGATTGGGAAATGGAAGCCATCGTACCCAATGTCCTCATTTTATAGACAAGACTACTGAGGCCCAGACGGGTTAAATGCTTGTCCAAAGTCATGACTAGCATATGGCAGAGCTGAGATTTGAACCCAACCTTCCTCTAACTCTAAACTCTAGCGTTCTTTTTCTTTCTGTTCTGTCTCCCTGCAGGGAATCTTTCTCATGTTGAGGTACGATCCTGAGGTTGATAGACTGTTCCTTTCTTTCTTAACTTGGATCCAAAGACTTAAGAGCCCCAAAGACCCTGTGAAGGGAACATCCATCTATTTCTATAGAGACTTAGAAACAGGGAACCTACTTGTCTTGCTTTCTCAAAAGTTTCAGCAAAGAAAATCTAAAAACCTGAATAATTCTGTATTCCATTCTCATCCTGATGCTTTCTTCTGTTCCCAAGACTTTGCCTGTTTCCCATAAACAGACAAAACTAAAGAGAGTAATCAGGTGCTTTAAACCCTGGCAGCTTGTAGATCCATTCAAACTGAGACTCCCAGACTTATAAATGAATCTATGATCAAACTGACCTGGGTGCTTCCTCGCTAATACTCGCCTCCATTCATGCCCTCTTGTCTTGAGGGTGTCTTGCTCCCATCCTCCTCTAAGTCAGAGGAATGATTGGGTCCAGTCCTGGGTTACAATCTATACTCTGCCTTTTCCCAACCAGACTTCTCCTAGATGATATTTTTACACCACTCCTTGCAATTAAGTAGGGGTGTACTGGAACCAA
Source organism: Potorous gilbertii (assembly GCA_028658325.1). NCBI lineage: Eukaryota > Metazoa > Chordata > Mammalia > Diprotodontia > Potoroidae > Potorous > Potorous gilbertii. The sequence goes on from JAQQSK010000493.1 coordinate 13,228, forward strand.
CTCATACTGGTTCACAAGAGCTCATGATTAAATAATCAGTGTGAACATTTACAGCTCAGAAATCAGCAAATGCTACAAATAAAGGCTTAATTTATTATTTTCTTGACTGTCTAGACTTAGGAAAGTGTTGAGGAAAATGTGAATAAGGCAAGTTAAACTTCAAAATGTGCTTTGCATACATTTTTCTTCTGGAAAGCCAGTGCTAAACATTTACCAGCAGGCCATGGTGCATGAGACATCACTGATCATAGATTATAGCCTATTTTTATCTACCATGATAGAAGGATACTTCTATTGGGTCATCTACAATTTTGATTCTTTGGAGATTACTATATTTTGATTTATAGTCATTTCATTTCCTTGGAAGAAAATCAGTAGTTAAAAAAAGAGTATTAAAAATATTGAGAAACTCCAATTTCCCTTCCTAGTAATATATGCAAACCCCACCAAGGCATTCCACAGACCTGATCTCTCCTCACCTGGCCCTCTTACTAATTGAAATCACTCAATTTACTTTGTGTCTACTTCATATTTATTTACACTCAAATATATTGTCTTCTCCTATTAGAATGTCAGACCCTTGAGGGCAGGGACGCTTTTATTTCTGTCTTTATAACTCCAGTACCTTACTCAGTTGTGTATATACATACATACATACATACATACATACATATATATGTATATATTTATATTTATATAAACTCAGGACCTTATCTGGTAAATAGTAGGCATATAATGAAATGCTTATTGACCAACTTATTGACATACAACTGGAGTTCCATTTATAACAAAAAAAATCTAAAAGTAAATTCAGTTTATAGATTTGTAATTATTGTCTAAAATATATTTAAAAATTTGGGGTTTTTTGCATCTTTCTTCATATGTCCTTTATTGGTAATTTAGGTATTTATAATAGGTAAAATGACTCATTTGCTCAGTCATAAAACAATATTCCTGTTACTGTATACAGTGTTCTCTGGGTTCTGCTCATTTTACTCCATTATTTCTCACCAAGACTTTGCATGTTTTTCTAAGATCATTGAGTTCATAATTTCTTATAGTAAAACAGTATTCCATCACAATTTGTACTACTTTTCCTTTATAACAGTCATCCTTTGTTTTGCATGTCTCTAATGCATTTATCACAGATGATTGTGTATCAGTTATCTGTTTGTATAATATCCCTGCTGGGGACTTTAGAAACCAATCTTGACCATCTCCCTTATTTTAAAGATGAAGAAACTAAGCCTAGAGAGATTAAGTTATTTTGACCAAGGTCACACAGGTAATAGTTGAGTTTGGATTTGGATGCAAGTTCACTCTATGAAAGTAAATGAAACCAGCACCTTCAGGGGGAGCGTCAGGGAGAGTATCTACTTGCGGGAAAAATTTTTCTCCGCTTGGAAACTTGAAACTCCCCTTTGGATCAGTTATAGTCCTAATAGCTCCCATGTATTTAACCCTTTAATGATTCACTGTTCTTTTTTCTTTTCCTGAGAAAGGTTGAACCTAGATACTGCTTCTCCCAAACCCACAGCTGGGGCTCCAAACTCTGTCTCTCAAGGGGTTCAACACTTTTGAAATGTGAGCACCCAAAAGACAACCTATGAGCATCAAGCTATGAGCAAGAGTCTAAAATGAACCAAGGCCCCCACCTTTCCTCTAGGCCTGCTGCTCAGCTCTGTTCTACACATACACACACACACACACACACACACACACACACACACACCACATTCCCCCACTAATCACCCTCTTGTTACATTCTTTTGCTGAAAGTTCATTTTACTAACATCTGAATGCAGGTAGCAAACAGCCTCTGGCGTAAAGGCAGAGCCTAGACACAGGTACATTTCATCTCTGATGGCTCCGGCTCCCCTATTAAAGGATATGTTTTCAAAGCAGTGGGAGCAGGTTACTCATTCAAATCCTGTTAACAAATAACAGGATTTAAGTGTGTAATGTGCAGTTCACTCAGCTTTGAAAATTTGCCCTGAAGAGTTAAAATTTCTGCTTCACTGGAAATTGGGGTTGAAGAGGGGGCTTGCAGGCATCCTTGTGGGAGGAATTTTCAGCCCCTGGAATTTTATTTGTGATCTCCTCCCTTGCACCTGAGCTGGAAATGATTGCAAGATCTAGTATCAGATTGCAGGAGCAAGGCAAGCGGGGGGACCCTGTCCTGAGGCCTGCAGGTGTGCCGTGGTCTACCAGGGAGTAATGAGAGGCAGGGCAAAGGCAGGCTGATCTCCTAGCAGCTAAAGGGAATCCGCTGGGGCATGCAAGGGCCCAGCTTCCTTGCACTCACTCCATCCAGGTTGGAGATGGAAAGAGGAGAGTGAGAAAATGAATGGGAAAGGAACCCAAATGGAAAAAAAGAGTCTCATCCTCCTCTGGAATGGAGGAAAACTCTGATCTAGTTGCCCTACAGACTCTAGGAAAATATCTGTGCCTTAAGCTGACAAGTAATGGAGAGGAACAATACTCATTGGGTGCCCTTAAATATCCCTTTTGCTTCAGTGCTGCCCCATTTGCTAGTATGTGTGACTTTTTAGTCCTTAGAAGGACATAAATAAGTCTTTAATGGGCACATTAAGAAGGAAATACTTTAGGAAGAAATAAATCTCTTGGCCAGTAATCTGTCTGAGGAAAAGAGCTGTAACTTGAATGAAGCAACTTGGGCTTTGCTGTAGGGTGACAATTTTACAAAGCAATGAGAAAGGTGATAGCCCCTACCATACTTCCCCAACATAAGAAATAAGAAAAATAGAGTTTCTTATATCAATGCTTATTATTGTTTCTAATTGAATATTTAACATTAAAGAAAAAAGAAACAATCAAGCTTTGTTGCCAAGAATAATTATTGAAAATAAGAAACCAATGAAGTCCCACCTTGTCCTGTCACACCTCTCTCCCTCTCCCTCCCAGGCATTGTACCACTGTCTCTCTTCCCTACCCCTTCTATAGGATGATGTCCCAAGACCTATTCCCTGACCATCCCCACCTACTCCCCAACCCTCCACTGAAACTAGAGCATCTTGAAAGTCAGAAAACACAAGTTCAAGTTCTGACTTTGACCCTTATGAGTTGTGTGGCTGTTGATGGTCTCTTTCTTCATCAGTCAAGTGGGCATAATAATTCATGTCTTGCCTATATCACAGTAGGATGCATCCTCAAAGAATTCTGGATCTGTTTCAGAACCCCAGGGGAAAGAGCAAGGAGAGATTCCCAACTCTTCTACCCGAGGGAGTGGAGATAGAAATACTAAGAAATACTTGAAGGCAGTTGGCACACTCCAACTGCCCCTGAGCTACCTAGAAATAATGCCCCATCTCTAATTTCCATTCAGCGCTTTCCAAATATCAGGTCAAAAGTGGAGAACAAAAGCCTAGGTCTACCATTATCTCACCATGAGTTGTCTAGTGATTCTCCTTCAAAGCTCTGTAGTGGTTCTGACCCAGAGGACTATGGTCTACATCTTTTCATAGAAACTATTCTTTTTTAGTTACCCTCCCCCTAAAGCTAATCCTCCTGCTTCCCAACTCCACCCACACAGAATTCTTTCCGTTTTAAAGCACAATGTGCAGAGATGCTTATAAGTAAGGATTATACCAGATTTTAGAAACTATCCCACTCTGGGCTGTTATGCGCCCCCTTGTGGAGAGAGTGGAAAGATTCCACTGGGTATTTCATGGTCTTCATGAAACAACAATCCCAGCTTGGCTTTGGCATTTTGGACAACCTGTCAAAATCAGTGGTCCCTAACTCCAATGTTGCTCTATATTCCATTCTGGAAGGAAGAGTATAATGAAGAGGGCATGAGACTAACCAAATGCTCTTTCTATGAATTCTGTTCTTAAGAAGCTTCTTCCCCTCCCTAGGGTCTGGGTTCTTCCACTGTCAAAAAGGGAAGGAGGAAGGGAAAGGATTAGTTCAAAGGTTCCCAAACTTATTTGGCCTACTAACTTCTTTAAAAAATTACTCAGTGCTGCCCTTGGAACTCTACTTTCTTTAACCCTTTAATGTTTTTTTAAATTTGTATCATTTTTTAAAAATAAAAAATATATATATTAAACATCTTAAATTTAATCACGCATTGTAAATTTGTGGGTTATTTTCTGCATTAAAATTTTGTATGTAATATTGCATTATGTAACCTTATAGTATCTTATTGTAAGCAAGGCATTACAAGCACACATTCCTGCAGATGCATGCTGGACTTCCTGACAATGTGTGACACATTCCCCGGCCAACGCTTACTTGTTAAGGTCTGTCAGTGGACTTGACTACTGATGGGTTATAACTTGCATTTTGCGTGCTTATTTGGAAAATAATGTAATCACTATGACTTTAACTCCATTACACAACAGATGAAACACGTATGAATGGTTTTTCAAAATTTTCTTATCTTGTTTTTTTTCCTCATGCTTCTACCACCCCTTTATTTTTATTTCTTGTCCTCCAGTTGCACTCAAAGCTGCTACTGCCTTCCTGAATTGATCGAGTGCCCCCCAGAGGGTGGTATCACATGTTTTGGGAACCTATGGATTAGATAATTCTTATAGCACCTTCTAGTTCTGAGATTCCTTGTCCAATGACCAATGGTCCTTCCAGTCTAAAATTCTATGACATTTATATATAGACATTATTTCAACAAGTCCTCAAAACAATATTAGTGCCAAGTGGTAGGCACTAATTTTTTCACATTTTACAGATAAGGAAGCTGAGATTCTGACAAGCTGACTTACCTAGAGTCTCATAGCTAGTAAGTGTCTGAGGTGGGATTTGAACCTAGGTATCCTTAACTCCCAGTACAGCACTTGATTATGCAGTTTCAAAGCTCCACTCCATCCATCATGGAATTTTAATTTAAAACATGCTTAAAATCAAGATTTATCGGCTGGAAGAGCCAAGATGGTGGAGTAGAAATAAACACATATACTAGCTCCGAACACACAGCCCATAAAATACCT
>JAQQSK010000494.1:0-18165 GCA_028658325.1 Potorous gilbertii
TTGACTTTCAAACACAAGAATGAGAAGAAGCATGAAAAAGTAAACAGCAAGGAGAAGTCACAAGGGACTTACCAAAGTTGAACTGTTTACAGTCCTATATGGAAAGACAATATTTGAAAATTTCAGAGAAGGTGATTTTGGCTCAATATGAAAAAATATTTTAGCAATTAGAGCTATCCCAATGAGAAATGGGAAAATAATGGTAACAGCATTTATATGGCTTTTTAAGGTTTGCACACCTTTTTAGGAATATTATCTCATTTGATCTTTACAACAACCCTGGGAGTTAGATCTTATTTTTATTCCTATTTTACAGATGAGGGAAGCGAAGCAGAGAGGAGTTAAGTGACTTGCTCAGGGTCACTGAACCAATATGTGAGGTAAGATTAGAACCTAAGTCTTCCTGACTCCTGGCCTGGCACTATTCACTGTACCACTCAAGATATAAGGAGTTTCTTATCACAGGAGGCCTTCAGGAAGAGATTAATCATAAGGACCTAACCATAGGATTAAAATCTGTGGCATGTTCATGACTAGACCCTGGTAAAACCATCTCAATAGACAGGCTAAAGCAGGTTAAGGGTAATGACAGGCCTCAAACACATCAGTGAGTTAAAGGGATGTCTATCCAGAGCATGTGAAGACCACCCCTGGTGGAATGGGCAGATAAAAATAATTTGTTCCAATGGCCACGAAAATGGCTGAAGCAGTCACTGTAGAGTACTTGGAACTTGGTCAGACATCAAAGATTCCAAGGTCATCGACTGCATCCCAGGTTATCACCAAACTTCCTGACTTTATTGACCCTGGAAGAAAAAGAATGAGACTGAATGACTTTGTGCAACCCTGCCTCATTTAAATTGAATTTGTGCTCAAGTTTTCATCCCATGATACTAGTCTTCTGTAAAAAAAAGGATAGATAACAGCAACAATCACAGTATCATAGATTTAGTCAGAAGTTACTTTCCAGGTCATTCAGCCCAATTTTCTTATTTTATAGTAGGAAACTGAGGGATTAAGTGATTTGTGCACATGAAATAGGCAGTAGAGCTGATATTTGGACCCAAATTCTCTGATACCAAATCCACTGTTATTTCTATTTTATACACTCTGAGAAATGAACTCTTATGATGAATGTAGTAAAGAGGATTTTTATTATGGGATAGGTTTGACTGGATGACACTTGGAGGACCCTTCCAAATGTAGATCCAATTTACGATTCTAAGATGAAAATCCCCATGAGAAAGGTAATATTTGAGCTATAACCACTTACACCTTAGTGTGAATGAATTGTAAAATCAAAGGATATTGGAGGTCAAGAAGGCCTAGAATATTGAATATTAGAGTTAGGAGGAACCTTACAAAATCAATATTAGAACACAAAAATTTCAAGACAAATGACATTTATTAAGCTTATATCACATGCCAGATACAAGACAAAGTACAAGGGGATACAAAGAAGGGAAAAGAGAAACAACATAGCCCTCAAGGAGCTTACAATCTAGTAGGGAAGACCACATATGAAGATCTATGTATGTATAAAACATATGCAATGTAAATGGAAAGTAATCTCAGAAAGTAGGGAATGGGAATGGGAAAGGCCTCTTGTAGAAGCCTAGTCAGTCAACAAGCATGTAAATAAGTTCCAGGAATTGAGTTAAAAGCTGGGGATACAAAGAAAAGCAAAACCGCAGTCCCTGTTTTTGTCTTAGAACTTACATTGTGATGGAGGAGACAACAGGTACAAGAAATCATACAAAGAAGATATATCCATGGTAAGTGAAAAGACATTCTTAGAGGGGAACAGTAGTTGAAAGTAGATAATTAAGAGGGGCTGGGAGAAGCTTCCTGGGGAGTACAGGATTAGAACTGAATCTTGAAGAAAGCCAGGGAAGCCAGGAAATGGAGATGGGTAGGAAGAGAATTCTAACATGGGGTATAGTGAGTGAAAAGGGAAGGAGTCTGACAAGATGTAACGTCCAAATGTGCAAGGAGCAAGAGGCCATAGTAGCTGGATTTTGAATATATGGAATGGAGTAAAGTATAAGAAGACCAGAGAGGTAGGAAGGGACCATGTTTTAAAAGGGCTTTATATAGCCAATGGAGCCTTTTATAGTTGATTCTGAAGACAATAGAGAGTCTTCAGAATTTATTGAGCGGAGAATGTGTTAGGATTGGAAGGAATATTAGAATATAGAATATTAGAATGTTGAAGATGAAATGTGAGCTCTACAAGTTGCCTACTTAAGGTAACAGAGTGTAGGAGTGTGGTCCCTTTTCTCTTTCCACTCAACTCTCTATCACATGTTTAATGTTCTGATTTCTATCCAAAGCTTTTGAAACACTCTCATGTATTGGGAAGAACACTGGCTTTGGGGGTAAGATTATCTGGACCTGTGTATTGACTCCACAGATAATTTGCTATGAGACCTTAGGTAAGACATCTTGCCTCTGTGAATGTTATTTTCCTTATCAGTTCAAATGGTAACAACATTACCTGTCTGACTCATCTCACAGAGATTTCATGAGGTCCAATTATGTATACAGTGCTTTGTAAACCATAGTACACTCTTTGAATATCAGATATTAATCTCATCATTGCTCAAATGCCTGGTAATGTGACAGACTGAGAGATCCTCACAAAATAGGGTTATTAAAAGCACACAGTACCAATAATCCAGAAGTCTTTGAAGGCTTTGGAATCACAGCATTGCCAAGTGAGAAAGGCCTTCAGCCACCCCATGGCTGGACAGGAACCTCTTCAATGAATTACTGTACAAACGGTCATGCAACCTCTTTTCATCCTCCTTGTGAGGCAGGTAGATACTGGTGGAGAAACTGAAACCTAGAAAAGCTGAGTGATTTACCCAAGTTCACACAGCAGTATCGATTCTCCCCTACAGGACTGCCCCAAGTATCTGTTGTGAAGGATGGCTCAATAATGCAGATAGCTGTGTTCATTCTGGCCAGCCTCCAATGTTCAGGCCTTTATCCAAATAATAGGCCCTATAACTTCAAACAGTCTCTGCCCACATCTCTCACAGTGAATCTGCTCGCATTATCACTGCGTCCAAAATGACTGCAATAAAAAGGTGCTTTGCAGAGCCTGGATTTCTTTTCCTGAATTCCTCCTTCTTGCTATCACTCTTCAACCCCACACACATCTGAAGAGGGAAAAAAGTTCATTGAAAAATGGAAGACCTGCTTTTGGCCTTACTTCATTATATGGCAAAGAATAAAGTCATCCTATTTAGAAGAAGAATAAGCAGACATGGTAAATTACTAGGCGGATTAAGTCTCCAGTTGACTGGAAATGGGGCTGTTTTGGAAAAGAGAAAAAAAGGGAAGAAAAGGCCTCAATGACTTCTGCACTGTCAGAAGCAGTTTTTAAACTTTATTTTTTTCCTAGTCCCTTAGCATTCCACCTAGGTTACTCTCATATTTTGCTAGTTAATTTTGAACATTACATCTTAGCCCTGTAAGGCTTTTGAGAAGGTCAAACCTGTGGGGCTAAGATAGAATGAGATAATGTGAGGGAGGGGGTATGGGACTGAGCAGAAAAGGAACTGAACTCCCTGATGAGCGCTAAGGGGGCTAGGCTAAATGTGATTTTAACAGCTATTCCAGGGCTATGCTTAGAATATAATGTAATGTTAGATCTGGAAGGGACCTTGGACCACAGGATTTTGGAACATAAAATGTGAGATCTATAAGAAGCCCTAGAATGTAGAATGTTGGAACATGAAATGTTAGATATATAAGAAACTTCGGAATATAAAATCTTGGAACATAAAATGTTAGCTGTGGAATGGACTAAGAATATTCAAGTATAGACTGTTAGACCTGGAAAGCACACTAGAACAGAGAACTTAGAACATAGATTGTCAGAGAGGAAAAGAAATTTAAAATATAAAATGTGAGAACTGGAAAGAATTTTTGAACATTGAATATTAAAACTTAGGAGTATAGAATGTTAGAATAGGAAGGGACCTTAGAGATCACCAAGTCCAATCCCCTCGTTTAAGTAATGAAGAAACTGAGACTAAGATGAGGGAATCCAAATTAATATAGATAATCAGCGACAAAGTCAAGAACAGAACCCAAGCTAGCATTTCCGGTCTAGCACTCCCCATCGTCAATTCCAGACATTAACTCTACAAGTATTACTCCTCTGAAATCTACACTATTAAACTTTATTCCCCAACCCCTATTCTAAGGGTGTTGTATATCAGCCCCTAGAATAAACTCTTTTCTTTTGCAATGAGTTCAGAGTCTGGTTCAGTCTTTCTTTCCTTCACATTTCCTTCTCTCATATTAGGGGACTTCAATGTACATAATGATATTTCCTTTAATTCCCTAATCTACCAGTTTCTCTACCTACTCAATTCTCATGATGTACTCCTCCTCTTCATCTCAGCTTTACCCAGAGATGGTCATACCTTAGATCTGAAACATGGACAAGTGGTCAACTTGCATGTTCATGAATTCTGAAATTCCTTTATCTGATCATAATATTTTATAATTTCATCTTTAGCTACATTTTATGACTCTCATCCTTTTTTATCTTCACCATAACCTCTAATCTTTCTATCCCTCAATTTTTCCCAGACCATCACAATTATATTTGCTTTACTGTCCTCCCTTTCCTATCTTTGCCTCTTTGTAAATCAGCTCAACTCTATATTATCCTTTGAAAGTAGAATCCATTCCTTATGCCTTGGTTTCCTTATTGATAAAATGGGGAATGCCATATGTCCTATGAATTAAGAGATACAGATTCAAGTCTCAGGATTGCTTCTAAGTTTCTGTGTAACACTGGAAAGTATTTCCTTTTCCTGGACTTCACTTTCCTTACCTGGAGAATGAGAGAAGTAAACTAGATTCCTTCTATGGTTCTGTCTGACTCTGATATTCAATGAATCAATAAACTACCATTAATTGTCTCCCCAGCCCCATTCTGCTATGTTCAGCAGCGAAAATTCAAGAGCAATCCCTTTTCTTTCTCTTCCTGATTTCTGCCCTTCCTCCAGTCCCCAGTCAAAGGATAACCATAGTGGATAGCTTCCTACATTCTTACTTCAGATCATGTATGCAAGCAAGAGACAAGAGATGGAACAGCACATTTCAATCCACCTAGATCCAAATCATATTTCCTCTTTTAAAATTGCATTTATTCATGTATTCAAGTTACTTTTTATAAATGAACACAGAAGCTGTTCTGATCCTTCTTCCTTTTTTTTGAACACCTTGTACCAAAATAGTTCTAATTATGCATTTCCCCAAATCTAAGGCTAAAGGATTTTTAGTTAAGGACTGTGTTTTCTTTATTTATGTGAAAGTCTTCTTAATTTCAGTCTAGGCCAGAATGACCTGCTGGATTTTAAGGACTCCTGATGTTTCTATATATGGGGATTGTATATAAACGAAGTGGTTTTACTTAGAGAAGAGGAGGTGAAGGTAAAGACTTACTTATAGGCTTTTAAGTATTTTGAAGGGCTGTCATAGAGATTAGACTTTCTCTGCTTGGTCCCAAAGGGCAGAACTAGGAACATTAGTGCAAGTCACAGAGAAGCAGATTTAATTTTCACCTAAGTACAAACTTTCTAACAATTAGTGTTGCCCAGAAATGGAATGAGCTGCCTTGGAGATATTAGTTTCTCCATCAGTAGGGGTCTTCAAGCAGACATTTGGTCAGGGATATAATGGCAGCATTTCCTAATCACGTTTAACTAGGTGGTCTTTGAATAACCTTCTAGGTCTGAAATTCTGTGATTCATTTGATAAGTAGACAGGTCAGTGCATGCATTTTGAACATCAGAAAACCCATAATAGGTCAGAACAGTGGTCCATCCATTTAATTTCAGTTTCAACTCCATTTTGTTAATTTCAGTGTCAGTGTCAAAATCTATCCAACTTAACTCACTTGGGTTTTTTCCAACCCTAGTCATGGCAATATGTGGCAGATATTTGACTCAGTGTTTACCATTCCTTCATTCATTTGGCCAATACTTCTTGAGCTTGATATGGTGACTATGAAGTGAGACTCTGATGGAGATATAAAGATGAACAAGATCTTGTTACTCCCTATTAGGAGCTTATGATCTAGTAGAGGACATAAAACATAGTCCCAAAGCAAGCCAGAATATGTTAAATAATAAGAAAACTGTACATGGTGGTGGTGGTAGTGGTGGTGGAGAGACATTGTAGGGACTCAGAGGAGGAGATCAGTTCTATGTGGGGTATCAGATATGGTATTATACTGAACTTTGATATGAGATAGGATTTGAGGAGCTTCTATTGCTTGGCACATAGTATATGCTTAATAAATGTTTCTGGAATTAAATTGAATGTATAACTGCCAAAACCTACCTCTGATACCTTGGTTTATGGAAGTGACCTGGATTCTTGAAGGTTTTCCTAGTTGATAAGTTCTAGCCTTTAAATACATTCCTGATGATAGATTGTGGGCTTTTCGGTGAATGATAAGACATAATATGCTTTGAAAAATAAATTATTATTAGTCATAACAACACATGAAGACGACCTACTAAGGCTTGGAGATTTGGGACGTATATTAATGGATGGAACACTCACATGGGTGAAATCATAGATTTTCAAAATGGGAAAACAAGACTTACACAGATAAAACAATACAATACATTGGTATTTTCCCATGGTATATTCCCCATTGTATGGGACATGCTGTAATTGCCTTTGTGAGTCAGAGAAGATGGACATTAATATGAATAGAAGAAGTCAGGCTCTTGATTTCAGTGCTTCAAGGAAGAGATTAAGGTTGGAACCAGGTTTTGAAGGGTACATAGGACTGAAATAGGTAAAGAAGAAGGAAAGAGGATGTTGTAAGTGAGGTGAATAGCATGGGGGAATGAATAAAGGTGGGAAAGAGCATAGCATATTAGATGAAGTAAATGAGGTGACTTAGATCATAGATTTGGGAAATATTTAAAATGAGACGAAATAGGAAATGGAGCAAGTTGATGAATTATTTACATACAAATATAGTCCCATATCTATTGGGGATATGGTAGAGGGGATTCCTGTATAAAGTTAGAGGTGAAACTATGTGATCTCTAAGGACTTTTCCAATTCTGTGAACTGCAATTCTCTGACTGAGATACCGAGATATGCTTTAGGGAAGGAAATATAAGTTGTCCTCCATAATGTAATCCTTCAAAAGCAAAGGCAAAGAGTTTTCCTACCTCCTCCACTTACCAAGCCTGAATATTTGGAGAAAGCATTGGATGTAGAGTTAGAGGATCTGGGATATAAATGTTCAATCCTACTTTATCCTATATGTTCAGATCAAGACTGGTAGAACTAGGTAGCTCATGATTCAAGGAAGGACAATCAAGTCCAACAGATTAATGGTGGAACAAAGAATGGAGTCCATCATTAAACAACCTCATTGAACTTGTTTTTTTTTCTCCTAAATACTTGGGTCTTAGGGCATACACAATCTATCATCAAGGATCCTACCCAGGCCTAGTCCTGGTTCTACTTTGATCATGGGAAAGGAACTTCATTTTCAGATTCTGTTTCTTTATCTGTAAAATGGGAAAAATAATACCTCTATTATCTGACTCACTTGTTTTTATTTGGGGGGGAGGAAGGAAGCACTATGTAAATCTTAAAATGTTTTTAAAAATAAGAACTTTTCTTACTGTTATCAGTATGGCATGATACACATGAAAGAAGAATTGTCTCTCCCAGCAGGAAACTTCATTCTCCAGGGCCAACCCAGGGGAGGAGAAGCCAACTGCGATCTCCTGCCTCCCAGGAACTGTCAATCCTATAAACAAAGGTGTTGTCAAACAGCCTTATTGAAAAGTAGTTTAAATTAACCTTGACAGGTGGATTAATAAATAATAAGTCCTGAATGATTTATAAAGAAATCAATTACACCATAAATTTTAAAACAGCATGTGCTTTAAAGTCTAGAAAGGGGAGCTGCAGCATTCTTGAGAAAGTCCAAGCATGTTCAAACACAATCCTGGGATATTTGAGCATGCTACAGTACAAGTCACTTACCCTCCCAATGCCTTAGTTTCCCTGTCTCTAGAATGAAGGTCTTGGACTAGTTAATTTCAAGAGACCCTTTCCACTCTAACAATCTATTTTGAACATTTTGAGTACAAAGACCTCTTTTATAGGTTTAACATGTTACAGTTCTGGATTCCTGATCTAGGCATCAACCCGTACACAGCATACAGTCCCCAGGACGCTTCTCACAGCTTCTCTGCTACTTCCTTTTTTTCCTAATCTCATCGACTATTCCTCTAATTACCTCCAGATGGCACACAGCTCTAAGACCCAGCTCCCAAAGGATTATTCTGAGTTTACACAATTTCCTTCTACAGCTTCAGAGACATTTCCTGTCAGTTTGGACAAAGAAACTGGCTTGTTAGAGAACCTTGCAGTAATGGGAATTGGAGATGAGGGAGGGAAGCAAGGAGAGAAATTTGGGAAGAAGAGACCCTCTTCTGGGGGGAAGAGGAAGGAAACAGCAGGGACTTAAGTCTCTAATCATTGATAACCTTGTTGCCTTGTCTTCTAGGATTAGATTTAGTTGAATGGGGACTAACGGGAGGCCTCTCATTATGTATGGAGGCCTTAAAGAGACATACAGTAACAGTAAGTTAACCAAATGCCCCATGATTTAATCATAGGGCATGGAAAGAGCTCAGTTCTGAAGTAAGAGAAACTGGATTAAAATCCTAGATTCAACATTTACTACCTATGTGACCTTGCACAAGTTATTTAACTTCTCTCTCGGTCTCAATTTGTTTCTCTGTAAAATGAGGGGGTTGTATAAGATGATCACTGAAGCCCCTTTTGGTTCTAAATACACGATCCTATAATTTCTAGTAACAGATGACATTTCTCTAATTCCTTAAGGTTCAAACACATTTTATAGTCATTACCTCAATTGATCCTCAAAACCACTCTGAAAGTACTAGAAGCATAATTATTTCCATTTTACAGATCAGGAAACTAAAAGTTAGTTTCTGTGACATGTCACAAAGCCAATGTCAGAGGAAAAGTTTGAATCCACATCTTACCTGACTCCTAGTCAAATGGACTGCACTATCACAGGTTTCCTCTTTAAAGGCAATAAGGGAGAGTTGACCCTCAAGGGCAGAAAAATGAGAAAGCAGATTTGTAAAACTAGAAGATGTTAGAAAGTATTGAGCCGAGTTACTTTCTTTTATGGATGAGAATGTTGAAGCCCAGATTCTGACTTTTCCAAGGTCACAAGGCTCCTGAGTATCAGTCCTAGAAGAAAACCCCAGCTGCCTTGACTCCTAATCCTGGGCATCTTATTGGACCTGGAATTTCATAGGAGGACCAGTCTTGCTTTTTGGATGCTGGAGTTTCAGGGCTGGCTCTAAATGAGCAGGGAGAAGTAGTGTTCCCCTGCCCCAAGGGGTTAAAAAGAGTGAGGCACTGACATACACATCCCACTTCCACTCTGTTTAAAGAGCCCCAGGCAGTTTCATGGCAGATTCTGGGCCCAGGATGGAAGGTTTATTCCCTCTGTAAGCAAATGCATTCCCCTTAGACCAGTTAGGTCTCAATATGATCAATAAAGGGCAGTTACACTGCAGGGCCCTAATCCTCATAGTGTACATGATAGAAACCTTTGAGAATAATTACAACAAATCTGGAATGACAGCCTAAGTGGTTTTGCTGCTCTCCTTAGGGTTAAACTATCCTGACTGGCATCGAAACCTACTGGCCATATTACTGTCAATTACATCAGAAGACCTGGGTACAAATCTTTGTTTCCTCCTTCTGTAAAATAAAGGGATTGGACTATATGATCTTTAAACCCTTCCAACTCTCTACATTGTGAGTTTCATTATTTATATTTGCTGGTCAGAAGAAGACCAGTATCTGTGGATTTTGTCATGTTTTGTTTCATTTTTCTTTTTTGGTTTATGTATATAGAGTTTGGACAACAATATGGTCAAGAAAGGTTAAATTATGTGTCAAAGGCAATGCAGCATATTAGCTGCAAATAACTAGAACACTTGTCATTTGAGCTTGAACTTTCTCTGAATTTTCCAGACAGTTCATCTGAAGTGATGTATTCTCCCCGCAACTTCAGTTCTAAGTCATTGATTCATAGGTATTTATTAAGCACCCACTATGTACCAGGCACTGTACTGATCACTGGAGGATACAAAGAAAGGCAAAAGACTTACCATGCACTCAAGGAACTTACAAGACCACATACAAGACTACATACAAGACCACAAAGATATACCTGATAATTTGGAGGCAGTCTCAGAGAGAAGGCATTAGCATTAAGGGGAATCAGAAAAAATGCTTCTTGTAGAAGGTGAGATTTTTTTCTGGAACTTAAAGGAAGCCAAGGGAGCCAGAAGGTCTTCAATGTCCTGAATAACCCTTGTCCAGCTTTCCTCCTGAAAGTGTCTGATAAGCGGACACAGTCATTCTTCAGAGAGGAGGTAATGAGCTTAATGGGAAATCTGTTCAAGGCTACTTATTGCATCTCAGAGTGGCTGGAAAAGTGACATGCCCAGAATATGAAGGAGACTGTCAGTGATGACAAAGAGACCTCCAGGCCCTTGGGAAGACAGCCAAAGGTCTGGGGTGCTGACAGTAGCCAGAAAGCAATAATATCTATTGGAGTAAAGTTGCTGTAGCCAGAAAAGGGCCTCTAGTCCCTGGTGTGGAGATGAATAAGAAGGTTCCAAGGAGACCAGACAAAATAACCTACTCGGTTCATTTATTAACTCCCCATAACAGGAATCTTGCAAGGGGGCATCATATGTCCTTCAAATGACTTCTAAGGTCCCTTCCTTCTTTGACATTCTATGTTGGCAGGTCCCTTACATCTTTAATTTATTGTCATGTCTGTTCTAGCTTTGACATTCTAGGTTGTAATACCCTAGATTCTTAGGCCCTTTCCAACTCTAGCAATTTGTTCTAAGCTCCCTTCCAGCTGTAATATTCCTTGTTCTTTGGTTCCCTCTAGCTCTGACATTCTATGTTCTAAAGTCCTTTCTAGATGAAGTACTCTTTCATTTTGAGATCATGATCTAACCCTATCCTAACTTATAATCTTATTTCTCAATAAACTCCAACATGATCCTTCTAATCCTGTGATTTTTCCATGATCTATATATCCCAAGGTCCCTTAAGTCTTTAATATTCCATGTTCTGATCTCTGCTTTCAGTTCCCTCCCAGATCTAATACTGTGGGTTCCAAGTTCCTTTTTAATTTTAACAATCAGCAGTCATCTCCCTCCTCTATCCCATCCAGACAAAATACAAATTTTCATTTACACATCTTTGGTCACATTGCTCTATTGGGCTAAAATACTAACACCCCTCACCAAAATAAGTGTAGCAGTTCATATTTACATAACAAAGCCTGAGTTTTATAAAATGCTTTCCTCACAGCCATCCCATAAAGTAAGTAGTTAAAATATTACCACCATTTTAGAGATGAGAAAACTCAGGCTCAGAAAGTTTGAGTGATGTTCCCACAGTCACACAACTAATAAGAATAGGGTCTTTTGAGTCTAGATCTAATTAATGCTCTTTCTACTACACCTTGACATTTTTCTAAAGATTGCTCATCTTTCCAGGTCCACCCTCCTCCAGGAAGCCTGCCTTCACTACCCTGGCTCCACGATCTCCCATTCTGTTGTGAATGCAGCACACATACACAGGTATACACTGTGAGACAGTCATCACTTCTATCAGACTGTGAGTTCTTGGAAGGGATCATGTACTCCTTTGTGTAGCCCATAGTGCCTAGAATTGAGCAGAATGAAGGGGAGGTGCTTAGTTCCTCTACATGGGTCAAATGATTGATTCATAGAAGAAGATTCATAGGTGGTGCAGGAACAAGTTACATTTCAGCTTAGCAATTAAATCTCCCCAGAGTGGCTCCAACTGTATTTCAGCACCAATGTAACATTGTTAATTGAAATCCGTAATTCCAGCTCTCATTAATAACCAATCTCTGGAAGCGGAGATCATCCGTGGCCATTAATGATGAACATAAAACAGGTCTAGGTCTTCATAGTGGAACAGCAAGTCCCCGGTTCATTTTACAGTTGATTAGAGTGAGTTAAACTTTGCCCTGCCTGTAAGTTGTATATTTAATAGGAGAAGTTGGCAATATATGAAGTTATCAAAATACCACAGGTGCACTGGATGGCATCCAGCAGGCATAGCTCATCCTAAACAGTGCAGTGACCCTGCAGAAATGGGCCTGGGAAGCCATCCTACAAGATGTATAATGCGATTTAAACTAATCAGACACAGAAAAAGTAGGGAGATGGCCACCTACCAGAACTCAGATCATCACGAATCCTGTAGTAGCTCCTCAGTCCACTGTACTGGCAAAGAAACTAGTAACCACTTACCGGTAGTGGAGAGAACTTAGGAGCATTCCAGTCTCAGCTCTTCTGTCAATTTGCTGTGTGATCTTTGACAAATAACTTCACTTCCCCATTCTGAATTTCAATTTGATCCTCTGTTAAATGGAAAGTTTAGAGCAGATGTCTCTAAGGTCGCTTACATTATGTGCTCTGATGTCTCTTCCAGCTTTGACATTATCTGCTCTAAAGCCCCCTCCCCCCCTCCCCTCCATTCTATATTCCAAGTTCTCATTCAGTTGGGAATTCTGAGGTTCCTTTCTCTTTCCCAGCTCTCATATTCTGTGTTCTCATATTCCTCCTCTTTCTAATATTCCATGATCTGAGTTCCCTTATAGCTCTAGCATTTCCAACTACCAAGGTTAACCAAACAACAAGCATTTATTAAGAACTTACTGTGTACAAGCACTGTGCTGTGTGGTCAATACAAATATAAAGAATGAAACAATCCTTATACTCAAGGCATGTAGCTATAATGGAAAAGGAAATAGGTATATGTATTAAGTTCCTCTCAACTCCAACATTTTGTATTCCAAGATCCTTCTCTGCTACTGTGTGTTCTAGGTTCCCTTCCAGCTCTAAACTGTTATGTTCTAGAGTTTCTTCTAGTTCTAACATTTCATATTCTAAGACCTCTCTGATATAGTGACAAACCTCAATATGTTCTAAGTTCTGGCCTAGCTCTGACAGACTATTGAATGTCATAAAGGTCCTTTACAACTCCAACATTCTAAGCCTCTTCCTATCTCTGACAGGCTATAATGTTAAGATCCTGGACAGCTCTAGCATTTTATATTCTAAAGTTTTTCCAACATCAACATTTTACTTTTTTTTTGGAAGTTCTAACATTTGGTATTCTGAGACCCATCCAACACTAACAGTCTTGAACATCTAATTTCTTAGCTTCTAAGGACTTTCACTAATGGGAGCTGGTGGTGTTACCATTTTTTTGCTGCACATCTGTTGTGGGGTGCTCTGTGTTAATCACTTAGGTAAATTTGAAGACCCATACCTTCATATGGGACTGCTAAGTGGTACAGTAGATAGAATGTTGGATCTGAAGTCAGGAAGACTCATTTTTATAATTTCAAATCTAACCCCAGACACTAACTAGCTATATGATCCTGGGCAAGTCACTTAACTTTGCCTCAGTTTCCTTATTCCTAGTAAAGTGAGCTAAATAAGGAAATGGTAAACTACTGCAATATCTTTACCAAGAAAATGCCAAATGGAGTCATGAAGAGTCAGACATGACTGAAAATGACTGAAAATAACAACACCTTCAAAGGACTTATTTTCTATTTGGAAAAATGGCTAGACATATAAATAAATACCTAACAATAATGAGTCGGTGTATACCAACTGCCACATTGCAATGTGCTTAGGAAAAGGGATAAAGAGGATAAAGGCTATCAGAATGAGTGTTACAGGAATGCAAAGGATAAAGTTATTGGAAAATTGAAATCTAGAGAGGTAAAACAATGTGCCTGATGTCACACAGCTAGTTAGAACTTTTGAACAAGACTTAAACCATAGTCTTTGAATTTAAGTTCAGTATTCTTTCTCCCATATCAAATTCCATCCCACATAAACTGGTCTTCTGGCCATCTTTCAGATTAACACTGTGGTTTCTGACTTTTATTCTTTTACTCATCCTATTCCTACTGTTTGGAATGCCATTAGTTTCTCACTCAAAACTCAGAAGCTGTTAAATTCTTGTCCATGGTTATAAAACTCCTTCTAACTCTCATATTTGGAGTACTATTGAGTGTTGCCCTGCCACCCCAAGTAAAACACTTTAAGGATCAGCTCCAAAATCATTTATGCTGATGAGATTTCAAATTGATGCCCCCAGCTGGAAGGCATATCCCTCTTTGTGATACAATAGTTCCATGTCTCTACAAACGGACCCTGTTGTATCTAATTGTCCTGATTAGTCTTTTTCCAGAAGCCAATTTATTTTATCTTTTGGAAATAAAATCCAGTTTTCTTTGATTCCTTTTTCTGAATCATAGCTAATTTGATTTCTTGTTGGTTGTTTTATTATTTCTTTTTGTCTGAAGTTTTTTGAGTGGCATAAAACAGGAATAGAAGTAAATTAATGTAATTGGAGCTATCTTTCTGAACAACTGCATAGACTTATCGACCAGGGAGAAAATAAGGGTCCAGGGACCCTGGGCTCTGACTGCCGCCTGTTATATGAGAGGCAAGGTCAGTGACTGGTTCCAAAAAGACTGGTAAGTTTTTTCAAACTCAGGTGACAGATCTTTGGAAGTACTTAGTTCAGAAATTGGAATGCCCCAAATCTGCTCCCCCCATCCATATGGAGACTGATGCAAATGACCTTTGGTAAAATTAGAGGGATAGCTGAAGGGAGAGAAAGCAACAGCTGAGTAGTACAGCGTCACCTAAGATCAGGATTTTGCTTTAAGTTCTTATCACTTATTGGCTATATGACTCTGAGGAAGTCATTTCATGGTGTTATAGGACTTAGATTTGAGTGGAACCTTAGAGTTCATCTAGTCTACCTCCTCATTTCACAGATGAAGAAACTGAGGGTCAGAGAATTTAATGACCCACCTAAGGAGTAGTAAATAGATAGTAGTAAGAAGAAAAGCCAGTATCTAAAGTATGCCTTCAGCTGTTTTTCTGTTGTACCATGCTGTTTTCCTCATTCTTAGTTTCCCTAACAAGGGTTGGATTGAACATTTTTAAGGTCCCATCTACTGGTACTATTCTATAATATCCCCTATCCCATCCCTAGCCCCTGAAATATAACAAATCTTGATGATTTTAGTAGAGGGAAGAGATCCTATGTGTTGTCAGGATTAGAATTACATAAGTTCGGGTAGATAAGAGGCTGCAGAGATGATCCAGTCCAAACCTCTCATTTTAACGAGAGATCACACAAATTTAGTAAGCAGTAAGATTCAAACTCAGCTTTAATTCACACCAAATTTCCTGATCTTTACCCTATACTATACATTTTGCCTTCTAGAAAGGTCAGGATAATATTTTAAGTGCATCTTGGCTATTCACCTCCAAGTAGCTCAGATATCTTACTAGACACAATCCTTATACCCTCTAGTAATTGCTAGACAGGAGCCAGATACATATTGATTATATATTTTTCAACTCTAAAGGTACATAGAAGTTAGACAACTTGCCAGAGATCATATATCCAGGAAAGATTAAATCCCAAAACTGCAAGCTGGGAGTCTACTAGGGAAACACAGACTATAATTCTCTTCCACCAGCAGAAGACTCTTGAATATGTGGCTGATTGTTCAAGGGGGAAGATAACTTTTGAGCCTCAGAAGTTGAAATTTAGCCAGGTAGAAATCATTAATGTGGTCATGTTTGAGATGTGCTCTATTAAGTACCCATCAAAGGATGACTTTGAAATAGATTTCATGAGAATAAAGGAACATTAGGACTCTTTGTCTAACCTGGAAGTGGTATTTCCTTATCATTCATATTCATAGTTCTGAGTAGATCCTGGGAAAGGAGAAATCTCTTCCTAAACTTAGAAGATACAGATAGTTCCTAGGTTCTCTTTTCTCTTCTAATGTCTTTTGCTGGGACCTCAGAAAAAGAGGAATCGAATAACAATCTGAAAATATAGGGATGGGGAGGTCGCATAATTGGTTCCAAGGGGGCCCAATAGAGTTCATCAACTCTGAAGATATTCTCTTAATATCTTGTCAGTAGGATATTTAAGGGAAAAGAATGGATACTACCAGTCTTTAATATTTTTGGTACCTCTATTACAATTTGATCCATTCTACTTTAAAGGAATTATTTTCTTCAGTATTTCTTAAACCCTTTTTACCAAGTTGTTAATTCTTATTTCATAATTTTATTGCATAGCTCTCATTTCCCTTCCCAATTTATCTTCTTTAATTCTTATTTGATTTTTAAAAAAAATCACTTTATGATCTTTTAAAAATGTCTTTCTTTAACTCTTCCATGAATTCCTGTTGGTCTTATGACCAATCTACATTTTCTTTGAGGCTTTGCTTGTGGATATTTTCAAGTTATTGTCTTCTTTTGAGTTTATATCTTGAGCATCTCTGTTGTGTTAAGCTCTACTTAACTTGGAGGTGGGGCAGGGAATGTCTAGCTTGAGGGTCTATATTTTATGACCTGCTGCTTTTACAGTTCAGTCTGGGTGCTTATTAGTTTTTAGTTCTTCCAAAGTAATATGAGAGGAAGAGATTTCTGTTCACTGCCCTCCTCTGCAAATTCCTGACTTTTGGTCTGTCGACTTGTATGTGGTTGTGATTCCGTAGTCTACTGTTGGACTCAGTCATGGCTAACTAGCTGGGTGATTGGCAGGTTCAGAGAAACTGAGCTGCCAGGGTCTCTTGAGTTTTGGTCTCCTGCCCCTTGTTTATTTCACTGCAGGCTTATGTGCAGGACTAAAGGTTAGAACCAAATTTCTACTCTTTTCATGGGCAATATAGAGCTATGTTTCTGAAACTTATGTCTTGTTCCTTGTGCAGGAAGAGTCCTTGCCTCCTTGTTGTTTCTGTCACTGCTCCTCTCTGCCTTACAACTCTGTCCCAGAACTTTGTAATGGGTTTCAGAGCTGCCAGATGGCACTCATTCATGTTCCAGGGCCCTGCTGGGAACTATTTCTGCCCAGGTGTTCAAGACCTTTAACATCTGATTTACTACTGGACTCTGGGTTGCTACTGTTGCTGCTACAATAGTACCTGTCATGGCACTGCTATTGGTGCCCTATGCCCCTGGCCAGTCCTTCACTCCAGTGTCCAAAGACATTTGTGCTTTTTCTTCCTTTGCTGCCCTGGGCTGGAAAAATGACTCTCTGTGACTATTTTTCTTGGTCAATTTGATTCTCTTTATCAGTTATCATGTGGTAGGATGTAAAGATATTAAACAAAACTTCTGGCTCTCATTCAAGCCCCCTGATGTTACCAGTCAAGATCCTAAGTGTTTGTTTAAGTCTAGAGAAGCTTGTCTAAGTTATGGTGGGATTGATTCTGCCTGTTAAATTACAGATTGTTATAACACAAAAAGTAATGGAGCTGTGAGGGACTATGTAGGTTTAGATTTAAATCATAGATCGTAGATTTAGACTTGCAATGGACTTCAGAGGTCATATAATCCAGATCCCTAAATTTACAAGTAAAGAAATTGATGCTTAGAGAGAAGTTAAATGAATTGTCCAAACTCACACAAGTAGTTAGTAGCAATATCAGGATTTGAATGGAGATCTCTGATTCCCATTCATTGCCTTTGGGATACCCTGTATGTATATATACATATATACACACGTACATTAATTTTATAGAAATAGTAACACATGCTATCTCATTGAAGGGGTAGTTAGAAAAGTGCTCCACAAACCCTAAAGTGCTCTACAAATGGAAATTTTTGGTATAGCATGGACTGGTCTGTATAAGCCAAATACTACTCTTATAGCACAAAACGTCAGAGGTGGAAGTAATTTTAGAATATTGAGTCTTGGAATTGGAAGGGATCCCTTTGGAAGGGACTGAATATTTTTAATTGAAATTTACTAAGATTCCATTATGCAACCTAATATGTAGATTATTAGAACATAAAACCTAGAAGAGATCCTAGAGTATTAGGGATGCAATGTATCATCTTGTCCAGTGCCCTCAATTTCATAGATGAGGAAACCTGTTCAGAGACAAAATCCATTCCAAGGTCCAATAGTCAGTTAGTAGTAGAAACAGTA
>JAQQSK010000495.1:0-18187 GCA_028658325.1 Potorous gilbertii
CCAAGAAAGTAACCTTCTATGGTCTTATTTTTGTTCCCTTTTCTGGGCATTTTCCCAGCCAGTTACTTGACTTCTGAGATTCCTTTCCACACCCACCTCTCCTCCAGATCCACCCAGCTAGTGCTTGACGTCTGAGATTCAAATGCTGCTTCCCAGCCTCAGTGCTTTCAGCGGGGGGTGGGGCTGCTATTCAGTGTGAGATTAATTTCGGGTGCTCAGGTGGGGGCAGGGCCACCTCATGGGGCTTTGTTCCCTCATGGGGTTTATGCAGAGACCTTCAACAATGGATCTGAGCTCCTGCCTGCTTTGGGAGCCCCTGTCTGCTGCTGTCCCCACTGCTGTTTCCCGAGGGGGCCTGAGTTATGAAGACACCCCACTACCTTCTTGGCTAGCCCAAAGGGCTCTCTCACTGACCTGTAGTGCCTGTTGGTGGAGGGACCTTCGCAGCAGCTGGAGATTCTGTCCTTGAGGCTTGCTCAGATCCGCTCCTCTTGGGGCCATGCGGCCAAGGAAGGGCTGGGCTCCACTCTGGGTCCAGTGTGCGACGGATCTTTGGTGCCAGTTTTTCAGGTGTCTGTGGAACAGAAATCTCCTCCACTCAGTTGTTCTGTGGCTTCTGCTGCTCCAGAATTTGTTGGGAGTTCTTTTTTACAGGTATTTTATGGGCTGTGTGTTAGGAGCTAGTATATGTGTATCTTTCTACTCCACCATCTTGGTTCCTCCCCACCTAGAAGTCAGCATTGAGACTGAACTGCCATCTGAAACCTCAGAAGAGAATATGAACTGGTCTCAAGTCCAAAGAGCATTCTTGGAAGAGTTAAAGAAGGATTTTAAAAGGCCAATTAGAAAGGTAGAAGAAAAATTAACCAATGGTTTAAACCATGTGAAAAAAGGACTCACGAAAGAATTTAAAAAGAAAATTGGACAAATGGATAAAGAGATAAAAAAACCTAACTGGAACAACTGGACATATGGAAAAGGAGATCAGAAATTAACTGAAGAAAACAATCTATTAAAAATTAAAATTGGGTAAGTAGAAGCTAATGACTCTATGAGATGTCAAAAAGAATCTAAAGAATGAAAAAATAGAAGAAAGTGCAAAATATCTTATTGTAAAAACAACTGACCTGGAAAACAGATCCAGGAGAGAAAATCTAAGAACTATTAGTCTACTGGAAAGCCACGATGAAAGAAAGAGCCTGGACAATATCTTCCAAGAAATCCTCAAAGAAAACTACCCTGAAGTCCTAGATCCAGAAGGCAAAATAGTCATTGAAAGAATCCACCAATCACCTCCTGAAAAAGATCCCCAACTGAAAACACCAAGGAATATTGTTTCCAAATTCTAGAACTATCAAGGAGAAAACACTGCAGATAGCCAGAAGAAGCAATTCAAATATCAAGGAACTACAGTCAGGATTACACAGGACCTTGCAGCTTCTACATTAAAAGATCAGAGTTATAGGAATATGATATTTCTTAAGGCAAAGGAGTGGGGACTACAACCAAGGATCAATTACCCAGCAAAACTGAGCATAATATTTCAGGCCAGTATATGGACATTCATTGAAATAAGAGATTTCCAGACCTTCCTGATGAAAAGGTCAGAGTTAAAGGGAAAATTTGATCTTCAAATACAAATCTCAAGAAAGGCCTAAATGGGTAAGTAGAGGGAAAAATTTGTTATTCAATATGGGCAAACTGTTTACATCCCTATAAGTGAAGATGGTACTTGTTAATCTTGAGAATTGTATATTTCTTATGGTATTTAAAAGGGATATACATAGATAGAGGGAGTGAGTATAAATTAAATGATGTGATGATAAAAAATGTGATTTAAAGCTGCAAAGGAATTGTAATGGGAGATGTGAAAAGGAAGTAGAAAAAGATAAATTACATCACAGGAAGAGGCACAAAGACATATTACAGTAGAGGGAAAGAGGGGAGGGAGATAAGCACTGTTTGAGATTTAGTCTCATCTGATTTGGTTCAGGGAGGGAATAACAAACTCAATTATGTGTAGAAATCTAAATTGCCCAAAAGGCAGTAGGAGGGGAAAAGAGAAAGAAAAGGAAGGGGAGGCTAAATGGGAGGGAAGAAATAGTAAAGGGAAGGGGGCTGATAAAAGGGAGGGAAGACTGAGGGAAGCAGTTGTCAAAAATTAAAACTCTGTTATGGAGGGGAAGGAAGAAGGAAGAACCAAAAGTAAAAATGGGGGTAAATATGATGGAAGGAAAGACACAGATAGTAATCATAACTCTGAATATGAATGGGGTGAACTCTCTCATAAAACAGAGATAGCAGAGTGGATTAAAAACCATAATATAACAATATAATTTTTTACAAATAACACATTTGAAATAGAGCAATACATGCAGGGTAAAGGTCAAATGTTGGAGCAGAATATATTGTGCGTCAACTGATATAAAAAAATCAGAGGTAGCAATCCTAATCTCAGACAAAGCAAAAGCAGAAATAGATCTAATCAAAAGAGATAAGGAAAGAAAATATATCTTGCTAAAAGACACCATAGATAATGAAGCAATATCATTACTAAATATATATGCACCAAGTAGTATAGCATTCAAATTCTTAGAGGAGAAGTTAAGGGAGTTACAGGAAGAAATAGACAGCAAAACTATACTAATGGGGGACCTCAATCTCTCCCTTTCTGAACTTAATAAATCTAACTTCAAAATAAACAAAAAAGTTAAGGAGATCAACAAAACTGGATAAGGTATGTATGATAGCTCTCTGGAGAAAATTGTATGGGAATAGACAGGAATATACCTCTTTCTCGGTGGTACATGTCACATACACAAAAATTGACCATATACTAAGACATAAAATTCTCACAGTTCAATGAAGAAGACAGGCAATTTGTCCTTCTCAGATCATAATGCAATACAAACTCTATATAGTAAAAGGCCATGAAAAGATAGATAAAAAATTAATTGGAAACTAAATAATCTTATCTTAAAGAATGAGTGGGTTAAACAACAAATCATAGAAACAATCAACAACTTCATTCAAGAGAATGACAATAATGAGGCAACCTACCAAAACTTATGGAATTCTGCAAAAGCAGTTCTTAGGGGAAGTTTTATATCATTGAACACCTATGTGAATAAAACAGAGAAAGGGGAGATCAATGAATTGGGCATGCAGGTGAAAAATCTAGAAAAGGAACAAATTGAAAATTCCCAAGTAAATACTAAATTAGAAATGCTGAAAACCAAAGGGGATATTAATAAAATTGAAATTAAGAAAACTATTGAACTAATAAATAAAAGTAAGAGTTGATTTTATGAAACAAAAACAATAAAATTGATAAACCTTTGGTCTATTTGATTAAAAAAAGAAGGAAGAAAACCAAATTACCAATATCAAAAATAAAAAGGGTGAACTCAGCTTCAAAGAGGAGGAAATTAAAACAATAATTATAAGTTACTTTGCCCATAAATTTGAAAATCTAAGTGAGGTGGATGAATACTTAGAAAATATAAATTGCCCAGATTAATATAAGAGGAAGTTAATATTTAACTCTTATCTCAGAAAAAGAAATTGAACAAGTCATCAGTGAACTCCCTAGGAAAAAATTTCCAGGGACAGATGAATTTACAAGTGAATTCTATCAAACATTGTGAGAACAATTAATTCCAATATTAAAAAGAATATTTGGGAAAATTGGTGGAGTACCACCAAATTCTTTTTATGATACAAATATGATTCTGAAACCTAAACCAGAAAGAGCCAAAACAGAGAAAGAAAATTATAGATCATTTTCTCTAATGAATATAGATGAAAAAATTTTAAATAAGATATTAGCAAAAAGAATACAGCAACTTATTGTGAGAATAATACATTATGATCAAGTAGAATTTATACCAGGAATACAGGGTTGGTTCAATATTAGGAAAACTATCAGCATAATTTATCATATCAACAACAAAAATAACAGAAGCCATGTGATTTTCTCAATAGATGCAGAAAAAAACTTTCAACAAAATACAACACCCATTCCTATGGAAAACAGTTGAGAACATCGGAATAAATGGAGTTTTCCATAAAATAATAATCAGTATTTGCCTAAAACCATCAGCAAGCATTATGTACAATGGGGATAAGTTAGATGGATTTCCAATAAGATCAGAGGTGAAACAAGGATGTCCATTATCACCACTTTTATTCAATATGGTACTAGAAAAATTAGCATTAGCAATAAGAGAAGAAAAAGAAATTGAAGGAATTAGAATAGGCAAAGAAGAAACTAAGTTATCCCTGTTTGCAGAAGATATGATGATATACTTAGAGAATCCTAGAGGATCAAGTAAAAAACTGCTTTAAATAATAAACAACTTTGACAAAATTGCAAGTTACAAAATAAACCCTCATAAATCATCTACATTTCTATAAGTAACAAAGCCCAACAGGACAAGACAGAAAGACAAATCCCATTTAAAGTATGGTAGACACAATAAATTATCTGGGAGTCTACCTGCCAAAAGAAATCCGAGGAGGCAGGAGCCAAGATGGCAGAGTAGAAAGATTCACATATGCTAGCTCCAAACCCACAGCCTATAAATTACCTGCTAAAAAGAACTCCCAACAAATTCTGGAGCAGTGGAAGCCACACAACAATGGAGTGGAGGAGATTTCTGTTCCAGAGAGCCCTGAAAAACTAACACCGGGGGTCCATTGTGCACCAGACCTGGAGCGGAGCCCAGCCCTGCCTTGGCCACATGGCCCCAAGAGGAGCAGATCTGAGCAGGCTTCAGGGACAGAATCTCCAGCTGCTGCGAAGGTCCCTCCACCCACAGGTGCTACAGGTCAGTGAGAGAGCTCTTTGGGCTGGCCAAGAAGTTAGTGAGGTGTCTCCATAACTCAGGCCCCCTCGGGAGGCAGCAGTGGGGCCAGCAGCAGACAGGGGCTCCCAAAGCAGGCAGGAGCTCAGATCCATTGTTGAAGGTCTCTCCATAAACCCCCTGAGGGAACTGAGCCTGGGAGGTGGCCCTGCCCCCACCTGAGAACCAGAATTTAATCTTACCCTGAATAGCAGCACTGCCTGCTGCTGAAAACCCTGAGGCTGGGAAGCAGCATTTGAATCTCCGACCCCAAGCACTAGCTGGGCAGACCTAGGCCGGGGTGGAGAGGACTCTCAGAAGTCAAGTAACTGGCTGGAAAAATACCCAGAAAAGGGAAAAAAAAATAAGACCATAGAAGGTTACTTTCTTGGTGAACAGATGTTTCCTCCTTTCCTTTGGGATGAGGAAAAGAAACCCGGGGAGTACATGAACACAATTACAAAACACTTTTTTGCACAAATAAGGTCAGATCTAAGTAAGTGGAAAAACATCACTTACTCATCAGGAGACTGAGCTAACATAGTAAAAATGACAATTCTACCTAAACTAATTTGCTCATTCAATGCCATACCAATCATACAACCAGAAAAATATTTCCTGGAGCTAGAAAAAATAATATCAAAATTCATCTGGAAGAACAAAAGGTCCACAATATCAAGGGAACAAATGAAAAGAAATGCTAGGGAAGATAAACTAGCCCTACCAGATCTCAGTTTGTATTATAAAGCAGAAATTTTCAAAACAAGTGGGTACTGGCTAAGAAATAGAGGTGTAGACCAGTGGAATAGGTTAGGTACTCAAGACACAGTAGTCAACGAATGTAATAATCTACTGTTTGATAAACCCAAGGACCCCAGGTTCAGAGATGATAACTCGCTGTTTGACAAAACCTGCTGGAAAAAGGGGATAAAAGTGAGGCAGAAACTGGACATAGACCAATGCCTGACATGGTACACAAGAATAAAGTCCAAATGAGTATGTGATCTAAGTATAAAGACTGATACTATAAACAAGGCATAGTGCATTTTTCAGATTATGGAGAATGGAGAAATTTATTATCAAACAAGATAGAGAACATTATGAAGTGCAAAATGGATAATTTTGGTTACATAATGAACAGTTTTTGCACAAACAAACCCAATGCAACCAAGATTAGGAAGAAAGAAGAAAACTGGGAAAGAATTTTTGCAACTAATGTCTGTGATAAAGGCCTCATTTCTAAAATACATAGAGAATTGAGTCAAAGTCATTCCCCAGTTGATAAATGGTCAAAGGATATGATGAACAGGCAGTTTTCAGAGGAAGAAATTAAAGCTATCTTTAGTCATATGAAAAAATGCTCTAAATCATTGTTGATTAGAGAGATGCAAATCAAAACTCTGAGATACCACACCCACCCATCCGATTGGCTGACATGACAAACATGAAGATGATAAATGTTGGCGAAGATGTGGGAGAGTTGGAACACTAATTCATTGTTGGTGGAGCTGTGAGCTGATCCAACCATTCTGACCAGCAATTTGGAACTATGCCCAAAGGTTTACAAAAATGTGCTTACCCTTTTACCCAGCAATATCATTTCTAGGACTGTATCCAAAAGAGACCGTAAAAATGGGAAAGGGTCTCACATGGACAAATATATTTATAGCAGCTTTCTTTGTAGTGGCCATAGACTGGAAATCAAAGGGATGACCATCTACTGGGGAATGACTGAACAAGTTGTGGTATATGAATGTAATGGAATACTATTGTGCTATAAGAAATGATGAACAGGAAGACTTCAGAGAGGCCTGGAAAGACTTATAAGATCTGACGCTGAGAGAAAGGAGCAGAACCAGGAGAACATTGTACACAGTAACAACCACAGTGTATGAGGAATTTTTCTGGTAGGCTTAGCCCTTTACAGCAATGCAAGAACCTGAAACATTCCCAAAGGACTCTTGAGGCAAATTACCATCCATATCCAGAGAAAGAACTATGGAATTATATTACAGAATGAAGTAGAATATTTTCTCTTGTGTTATCTTTTGTTTTGTTTAGGTTTTTCCGCATGGTTTCTCCCATTCATTTTAATTCTTCTATGAAACATGCAAAATGTGTTTAATAAGAATGTATGTGTATATAAGATTCAATGCCATATATGATTGCATACTGTCTTGGGGAAGGAGAGGGGAAAGGGGGGAGAAAATCTAAGAGTCATGGAAATGATTGTAGAAAACTGAAAACAAATAAATTAGTAATAAAATTTTTTAAAAAATTGCATTAACCCATGAGTTATTTGGTGTGTATATCATACGCTGAACACTGGGAAAAGATAGACTAACAATATGGTGTGTATGAAAATTTAGGGCACACTCTTTGATATTGGCTGATTTGATTGGCAGTTGAATCTGTGAAAATTGGACGTAGGTTGTACAATGAATCAATGGTCTTACTTTTAATGGGAATTCTCTAATTTCTATTACTATTTTCTTAGGATGAAAGGAAATGGATGGTATTAGGTTCTGTAATACCACACTCTTGGAAGGATACTCAGCACCTAGATGGCAGAGTAGATATAGCATCTGGCCTGTAGTCAGGAAGACCTGAGTTCAAATATGGCCTCAGACACTATCTGAGTGACCCTGGGCAAGTCATTCACCCTGTTTACTTCAATTTCCTGATCTGTGAAATGTGCTGGAGAAGAAATGGAAAACTACTCCAATATCTCTTTGAAGAAAACCACAATTGAGGTTGCAAAGAGTCAGACATGACTGAAGTGAATGAGTGATAAACATTAGTGGAAGAGTAGCAGAATAGTGAGTTATGAAAAAGAACCCAGAGATGAAAACAGAGTTAGTAGTCTTATCTGAAAAAGTCACAGTGAATCATTAGACTCAGGACTTCTGAACTGATCCTGCAATAGATTTGGTGGCAGTTCTCTAGATCTTCAAAAGTAGGGCTCTCAGGAAATACTGAAGAAAGGAAATACTAAATGAAGCCTTAACAGATTGGCAGTAATTGAAATTTGGCAGCAAGAAATCTCATGTTATGAAGATATAATTTAGAGTCCTGTCTGGAGGTAAGCAAGCAAGTTACTTTTTGGATGGTAAGAAAAAAATAGGAACAATAAATTTATTATAGAGTGTTTGAATATCAAACAGAGGAAAAGAGTAAAAATGTATAATATATTTAAAAATGAATCTTTCTCATTTCTATGTAACTGTTATGAGAATGGTGATCTACACATTTATTGAGGGCATCCATGCTGAAAATATGAATCAAAAACTGGAACACTCTTGCAAATGATTTTCTGTAATAGATAATATGACACAACTTACTCAAAAAAGGAGGTGGGTGCTCACCTAAGGAATTTGTCACCATTTTGGAGGATCTGGCTCAGAGTCCAAATGGGTTCCGCTCGTTTCCCAGTTGTGAAGTGACATTCCTTAAAGATGGTGAAATTTTCCAGAAGCATTTTCCTTTATGCATTATACTTCAGACTTTCCTTCATGACATTCATAATTACTCAAAAACATTTAACCTAACAATTGAGAATACTTGGAAAACATTGGTGTTTGGACCTATACAGTCAAATGAACAAGGTTATACTTCTTAAGAAAAGGTTATACTTCTTTTCCACTTGGGCATCATTTCATCCTTGTACTGTCCAGTGTGCTATGCCACTGTGGAAAATGTGTCCTTGTGGGTACAGCCTAAGAACTTTGGCAAGAATATTTCCATAGAGACTCCCAGTGCTCTTAATTGTTCCATTTAGCTTGATGTCAGCACTGCCAGGATTGGTTAGGTCGAGGATACAATGAAAGACATGGGATGGTGTGCAGAGTGTAATCAGACATGGCATTTGGGACTCCTGGAACATGTAATTCAGGATGTTATACCTTAGAATATAATTGCCAAGTGAAAAATTTCTTAGGGCTAGCTTTCCGTATCTATGGAAAGACTATGCCCAAAATTGTGCAACTATGACCCAATGGACAAATCCCTCCTCCCCCATAAAAACAAACCAACAAACAACCACAAAAACCCAATAAATCCCTTCTTAAATGAATTGAATTGTTAAGCTGAATTAGTTTGCCAAGTTATTATTGGATTTACAGACAGAATTCAGGGGAAGAAAATACCACTTCCCAGTCCAAACAATTTGACCAGAATATCCTTGATTTGGACTTTGGAATCAGTCAATGATTTATTAAGTACCTGGACCAGATGTGCTATGTGCCAGGCACTGTGCTTAGCTCTGGAGATACAAAAAAAAGTTTAAAAAAGTCCTTGATCTCACAGTTTAATGAGGTAGACAATGTGCACACAATTGTGTATGAACAAGACATATACAGGATACATTGGGGATAGGCTTAGAGGGAAGACACTAAGATTAAGGAGGAATGGGAAAGAATTCTTACAGAAAGGGCAGCTTTAGTAGAGACTTGAAGGAAATCAAGAGAAGGAGATGACAAGAGAGAGCATTCTAGACCTGGGGAAAGCTGTTGAAAATACTTGGTATTGAGAACTGTAGTATTGTTTGCAAGGAACAACAAGAACCCCAGTGCCACTGGATCAGAGAATATTGAGAGGATAGTAAGGTGTAAGAAGACTGGAAAGATGGGAAGAGGTTAAACTTTGAAGGGATTTTAAAGACAGACATAAAATTTCATATATGAATGATCCTTGGAAATGATAGGCAGTCATTAGAGTTTATGGGTGGATGGGAGATTGGGTGTCATGGTTAGATCTCCATTTTAGGAAGAGCAATTGAATAGTTGAGTGGAGGATGTAGGGAATGACTTGAGGCAGACCAACCAACAAGCTATTGCAATAGTCTAGGAGTGAGGTGGTGAGGGCTGCACTAGGATTGTTGCAACGTCAGAGGAGAAAAGGGGGGATATATTACAGATATTACAAAGATAGAAATTATGGTACTTGACCACTGATTGAATATACAAAATAGGAGAGAGGAGTTGAGGGTGACAATTAGATTGAGTGACTAGGGGGATAGTGTTATTCTTTTCTCTATATTTATTTTTTGATTTCAACATTGACTTTTATAAGATTTTTGAGTTCTAAATTTTTCCCCTTCCCTGCCTGTTCTGCTCCCCAAGTTGGCATACAATCTGATATATGTTATACATGTACAATCACATTAAATGCATTCCCACATTAGTCATGTTGTGAAAGAAGAATAAATTTAAAAGCCACAAGAAAGAAAAAACAAACAAAAAAAGGAAATTTTATGCTTCAATCTGCATTCAGAATCCACAGTTCTTTCTCAGGATGTGGACAGCATTTTTTATTATGAATCCTTTGGAATTATCCTTGATTATTGCATTGCTGAGAAGAGTTAAGTCCATCAAAGTTGGTCATTGCATAATGTTGCTGTTACTGTGTACAGTGTTCTCCTGGTTCTACTCATTTCACTGAGCATCAGTTCATGTAAGTCTTTCCAGGTTTTTCTGAAATCTACCTGCTCATCTTTTCTTATGGAACAAATAGTATTCTATTATATTCATATAACACACCTTGTTCAGATTCCCCAATTAATGAGCATCTCCTCAATTTCCAATTCTTTGCCACCACAAAAACTGCTGTTATAAATATTTTTGTACATGTAGGTCCTTTTCCCTTCTATTGTATAAAACTAGAAGTGGTATTGCTGCATCAAAGGGTATGCACAGTTTTATAGCCATTTGGGCATAGCTCCAAGTTGCTTTCCCGAATGGTTGGATTAGTTCACAACTTCACCAACAATGCATTAGTGTTTCAATTTTCCCACATCTTCTCCAGTGTTCATCATTCTTCCATTTTGTCATCTTAGCCAGTATGATAAATGTTAGGTGGTGTACACCTCAGAGTTGTTTTAATTTTCATTTCTCTAATCAGTAGCGATTTAGGGCATTTTTCATATGACTATAGATAGCTTTGATTTCTTCATATGAAAACTGCCTGTTCATATCCTTTGAATATTTATCAATTGGGAAATGACTAGTATTCTTATATATTTGACTCAGTTCTCTATATATTTTAGAAATGAGTTCTTTATCAGAGATACTGGTAGGAAAAATTTTTTTCCTAAGTTTTTGCTTCTCTTCTAATCTTGGTTGCATTGACTTTGTGCCAAACCTTTTTAATTTAATGTCATCAAAACTATCCATTTTGCATTTCATAATGTTCTCTGTGTCTTGTTTGGTCATAAATTCTTCCATTCTCCATAGATCTGGCAGGCAAACTATTCCTTTCTCTCCTAATATGCTTATAGTCTCACCCTTTATGTCTAAATTGTATACTCATTTTAATCTTATCTATGGTGTAAGATGTTAGTCTATGCCTAGTTCCTGCCATATAGTTTTCTCAGCAGTTTTTGTGAACTAGTGAGTTCTTATCCCAGAAGCTGGAGTCTTTCAGTTTCTCAAACAAGGGATTACCATAGTCATTGACTACTGTGTCTTGTGTACCTAATCTATTCCACTGATCTACCACTCTGTTTCTTAGCCAGAACCAAGTAGTTTTGATGATTGCCATGTTGTAATACAGGTTTAGATCTAGTATGACTAGACCACCTTCCCTTGCATTTCTTTCTATTAATTCTCTTGATATTTTAGATATTTCATTCTTTCAGATAAATTTTGTTATAGCTCTATCAAATAATTTTTGGTAGTTTGATTGGTATGACACAGAATAAATAAATTAATTTATATAGAATTGTCATTTCCATTATATTAGCTCAGCCTACTCATAAGCAACTAATATTTTTCCAATTATTTGATCTGACTTTATTTGAAAAGTGTCTTGTATTTATGTTCCTATTGTTCCTAGGTTTGTCTCAACAGGTTGATTCCCAAATATTTTATGTTGTCTACAGTTACTTTAAATGAAATTTCTCTTTCTATCTCATTATTGGACTTTGTTAGTAACATATAAAAATGTCAATGATTTATGTGGCTCTATTTTATATCTTGCAACTTTGCTAAAGTTGTTAATTACTTCAAGTAGTTTTTTAATTGATTCTCTAGGACTCTCTAGTGTACTATCATATTGCAAAGAGTGATAGATTTATTTCTTCATTGCCTATTCTAATTCCTTCAATTTCTTTTTCTTCTCTAATTGCTAAAACTAGCATTTCTAGTAGAATATTGAATAACAATAGTGATAATGGACGTCCCTGTTTCACTCCCGATCTTATTGGAAATGATTCTCCTTATCTCCATTACATATACAATACTTAGATACATTTAGATACATTAGATATCATTTAAGGAAAACTCCACTTATTCCTGTGCTCTCTAATGTTTTTAATTGGAATGTGTGTTGCATTTTGTCAAAAAAAATTTCTACATCTATTGAGATAATCATAGGATTTCTGTTAATTTTGTTATTTATTGATATGGTCAATTATACTGATAGTTTTCCTAATGTTGAACTCTGTATTCCTGGTATAAATCCCACCTGATCATAATGTATTATTCTCATGATAAGTTTCTCTAATC
The DNA here is from genome assembly GCA_028658325.1 of Potorous gilbertii. NCBI lineage: Eukaryota > Metazoa > Chordata > Mammalia > Diprotodontia > Potoroidae > Potorous > Potorous gilbertii. The sequence goes on from JAQQSK010000495.1 coordinate 12,347, forward strand.
TCTTTGCTAATACTTTATTTATATTTTTCTACCCATATTCATTAGGGAAATTGGTCTATAATTCTTTTCTCTGTTTTGGCTCTTCTCAATTTCAGTATCAGCACCATATTTTTTATCATAAAAAGATTTTGACAGGACTCCATATGTTTTTCCAAATAGTTTATGTAGCATTCAAATTAATTATTCTGGGTAGTGGTATTCTTGACAGTAATATGGAAATTAGAAAGAGAGGAGGATTTGGGAAGGGAAAGTTATGTACAGTTTTGGACATGTTGAGTTTAAGATGTCTATGGAGTATCCAACCTTAGATATCTAAGAGGTGGTTAGAGATGCAAGACCATAGGTCTGGAGAAATGTTAGGGATGAACAAATAGATCTGATAGTCATCTGCATAGTAAAGATAATTGAAACCATGGGAACTGATGTGATCAAATGAAATACTATAAAGAAAGAAGAAAGAAGGTATAGGACAGAGCCCTGAAGAACCCTTTGGTAAGTGGGTATGATCTCAATGAGGATCTAGCAAAAGAGCTACAGAAGGAGTGATCAGGAGGAGAACCAGAAGAGAATAACATCACAAAAACCTAGAAGAAGGAGAGGAAGAGAGAGAAAGGAAAGGAGAAAATGGAGAGGGGGAAATAGAAGAACAGGAAGAAGTGAAAGTTATTGCTCATTTTTAGTTATATTTTTTAAAAAGTGATGAAAATGTCCATATGCTTTCATCCAGAGACTGAACTCCTCTTGGTATATACCCAAAGGAGGTGAAAAAACAGAAAGGTCCCATATATCAAAATATTCACACTTGGACCTTTTATAATAGCAAAGAATTGGAAATGTAGTAGGTGCCCATCAACTGAGAAATGGCTAAGCAAATTGTCATACATAAATGTAATGGAATTGTATTGCATTGTAAGAAATGATAAACATAACACATTCAAAGTAACTGGAAGACATGAATTAATGTAAAATGTAGTAAGCAGAACCATGAAAACAATATGTACAATGACAGTGGGATGTTTCAGTCCATTGGTATCTTTTATTTTGAAAAATGTGCCTTTGGGGTCCACCTATCCAGATATCTCTTATCTTGAAGGCAATGATCACAAATGGCTTTATATAGCATACTACTAACCAGGTCTGTTAGGACAGATTGTGCTAGGTTTGCCATTGCTTCTATAGGGGATTAAAAAATATAAATAGAATGCAAAAAAAGATAGAGAAGCATAAATCCTTCACAGCCTCTGAAATAAAAAGATATCAAATGGGCAATTTACAAATTAGTAGCTGTCTTAGAAGGAATTATGTCACTTAAGTTATTTTTTTTTTATCATTTTTGTCTTTCTATTTTTATATAAGGTGAATCTATGGTCTGTGTTCTAGGCTATCAGGTGATGGAGACATAAAGGTGGGGTACAGCAAAGGTATAAACAGAATGCCAAAGTAATTGATGTGATGTGTAGAAGGTCATGGAATTGAGGACAAATTTCTTAGAATGGGGAAAGAGAGAGAAAGAAAAGGAGCCAGAGAGTAACCAATGAAGAGAGATTATAGGGGATTTATGAAAAAGGAAAGATTTCTTTATAGGAGATGTGAAAATCATGAGAGAGAATTAACTGAGCTTTTGTGAGTTTCTATTGATTTGATGACTGAGGCATTTGAGGGATTATTTTAAGCCTAGATTATCCAGGGTCATTTCTTTTCCTTCACTGATTTCTTCTAGGTCCTGTCTTTTGTTAATCTCCTATAGAATCATAAAATTTGGGACGTTTGGGATCATTTGGTCTAATTCCCAAATTCCACAGATAAGGGAACGGAGGTACACAGTAAAATGATTTGCTCACAGTTCCCTAGTTAATTAGGCAATTAGTTAATTAGTGGCTCTTGAACTAGAGCATAAATCTCCTCTTGTTTCTCTCTTTTTTTTAATCCCTAGTGCATTAGCACATGGGTTCTTGATAAATATTGTTTGGTTGATTAATTTCAATGTTCTTATCACTTCTTTCATGTAAACTGTGACCTTGAAATCAATAATTGTTGAATTAAATGCCTACGATGATCAAATGAGATATTTGTAAGACACTCAGCACAGTGCCCGGCACATAGTGGGCACTTAACAAATGTTTGTTCTCTTCCCCACTCCTATGCACCAGGAGATACATATGCTAAGATCTGGAGATCTAAAGATGAAAATAACATTGTTTTTGGTTGCAAGGAGCTTACCTTCTAATGGATAAAAAGAAGAAACTTTTATGTGATATAAAAATATACAGGGGTATATTACTGAGTGTCTTGCTTTTGGAAAGAAAAACTCAAATGAATCAGTCCAGAAAGTAGGCTGAAGCTCCCCAAGGCAGGACATACACTTTATCTTCTAGGATAGTCAAAGGTGGTACAGTGGGTAGGGCAAGTAACTCCTCCCTTATCCATCACAATAGTCTGGATATGATGTTCAGCTGAAGGGAAGAGGACCTGAAGGGGTAGGGTCACACTGTTTAACTGTCCACTTTGTTATAGTCTTTTCTTGCTCAGCTGCCAACAAGGATACTGCCTCGTCATCTTGAAGCACCCAAGCCTGAGCAGGGCTAAGTCATGTACATGTAGTCATCAAGAGGCAGTCATGGCATCTTTGGCCAAGTTCTGTGCTATTTTCTGAACATCATTTTTCTCTTAGGAAAAGAAAAAAGAAAGAGAGGATTCTGGGAAGGTGGTGGAATAGGTCAGAAAATTCCAAGCTCTTAAGATTTTTCCTCTACAAAAGAGATCAAAAAGCACCTCAGGGTGAAGGAAGTGCAGGTAAAAATAAGTAAGGGTAGGGACACAGCTGGAGTCTTCCTGGGACAGTGTGAAACATGTGTCGAGGTTTGGTCTAGGTGAAGAGAAAACACCTCCAGGCTAGTGTCCATCTTAACAACTAGCGACAAGCCCTGGGGTTTGACAGGACCTTTTACCCGCCCCCACCCCGCCCAGGATAGTGAGGGGCGTTGGGCATCTGAACCCAGGAGGATCAAGGGAACCTCTGCTGACAAGAAACGCCAGATCCAGCTGTGCTGCGCGAGAGCAGGGAAGGCGAGAAGGCACCAGCACACCCTTAGTGAGTGCAGAACGAGGGGGGCAGAAAGCCTCTCGCTGCAGGCACTTACAGGGGGTTTGGCTTTGGAGAGAACTGCAGATCTGGGGCAAGAGTAACCATCCCCCCATATCCCAGGGCTACAGGTGATTACAAAAATTCAACTTATTACCACTAAAAATGCACAGGCAAAGGAGAAAGAATCCAACCTTAGAAAGAAATTTATGGGTATAGCGAACCGGGTTTATCTTCACAAGAGGATAATGAAGTAAAGATACCCCCAAAGAATAATGGCGAATGGTCATCTGCCCAAAAAGAATTTATAGAAGTTCTTACAAGAGACTTTAGAAATCAAATGAGAGATGGAGGAAAAACTAAAGAAAAAAATACGAATAATCCAAGAAAAAACAAGGAGGTTGTAGAAGGAAAGCCAAACTATTAGAAAAGGAGATTCAGAATTTTAAGGAAAAAAAATATCTTGAAAATTAATTGGGTAAGGCAAAGCCCGTGAAATCATAAGAGATCAAGAAAAAACTTTGACAAAATATGAATAATAAAAAAGAAGAGAAAGTGAAACATCTATAAGAAAAACAACAGATTTGGAGAATAGGTCAAGAAGAAAAAACATAAAAATAATCATACTAACTGAAAACTATGATCAAAAAAGAATCTTGATACAATAATACATGAAATGATTAAAGAAAATTGTCCTGAAGCATTTGAATAAGAGGGAGGGGGAGTAGAAATAGAAAAAAATCCACTGATCACCACTTTAAAAGGGATCCTATGAAGAAAACTCATAGGAATGTTATAGTCAAATTCTAAATCCACCAGCTCAAGAACAAAATATTAAAAGCAACAAAAGTAAAACAATTTTAATACGATGGTGTCACAGTGAGAATCACACATGACCTGGCAGTGGAGATATTAAAGAAATGCAGGTCTTGGAACAGTATATATCCAAAAGCAAAAGAACTGTGGCTCTGACCAAAAATAGTCATACTCAGCAAAGTTAAGCATAATCCTGAATGAAAAAAATGGACATTTTCAATACTTCAGACTTTCAATACTCTGTTAAAAAAAAAAAGCCTGTACATAATAGATTTGCAGTTTCATGTGCAGTCATCTTTTTTCCTATCCTACCATGTAATAGAAATGCTTATTTTATTTCTTAAGTTCAGAATAAAATAAGAGAAAAAAAGAAATGATAATTATGAAGAAATCAGTGTTACATGGGAAGTTACAGATAAACTGATACAGAGTGAAGTTAATTAGAAACAAGAAATCAACATATTCAAGACCACAACAATTTAAATAAAAGGAATACACAAATGAAACTGACTACTATGTAATTATAGTGACTAAGTTTGGCCTTTGAGAGGAGTTAAAGAAATACACCTCCCTCTGTTCAATGAGATAGGATTGCAGATAGGAAATTTTGAATATATCTTACCTTCTGGCACACACAGGAATAAATGCATGGCAGAAGTTGGAATGGATACTTGTGGAATTCTGTTGTGAGAATCACTGCCAGAACTCTGGTGGAAGAATGCTAAGCCATCCTGAAAGATGGCTGGGTGCTATATTAGGAGTGGAAGACAGCATAATGGGAGACTTAGGACTGGCAGTTGGAGAGAGAGGCTCCAGCAGACATCTTGAGAAGTAAGTGACAGAAAGTAGTGACTCGGTTTGTAGGCAAGCTGCCTCCTTTTATTCAAACTGCTAGAAAGTGGTATGGCTAAAATGAGCTGAAGTAGCTGACTTTTGTAATTCTAGAAGATCTGCAAAAGTTATGAAGTGTTTTAACTCCTCTCTGGTTCTACCTATAACCAGTAGACATTGGTTTAAAGATTTTGGGGTTTTTTCATGTTGTTCATAATTCCTGATTTGCATAGTATTTTGAAAGTGATCTTACCTTTTGTATAAAATGATGACTAATCACAACTGCTTTGTGATATGTATCTATCTTTAATTGTTAATGGGGAGGGCTGCAAGGGAAGAGTACAATGAATGGTTTGTGGTACATAGAAATAAAGATTTAGAAAGGATGAAACTTCTCTGTTTACCTGTAGTGAAAGAAAAAAAAATTCTCTTTTTTTTCCCTCCACCCCTGAGTAGGGGCTCCTGAGCTAATAATTTGATAAGTAATCTTATGACTTTGAGTTATTGATTTGTTTTGGTAAACATCCCCCCAAAGAAAAGAATTAAGCTAAATCTGGAATTTTTCTGTTCTCAGGTTAGAGAGCCAGTAGCTGTTGGTAGTTTGGTGACAGAGAAGATTGGGTAAACCCTGAAGTTTTCCCCATTATTTCCTTTCTGTACAAATTCAGTTAGTCAAGGGATTTATCTAGGGAGCAGGTCTTCCCAGTGGGAGGAGAAAAGTGTGGCTTGGCAAGAGTGGAACCGCCCTCATTTCAAAAATAGAGACCACATGAAATATCAATTATCTCTTCCTTTCTTTCATTTTTACTCTACACTTTAAATCTCTAAATCTTGCTTCCACATACACTATAAGAATCAGTTGACATGTTTGTTAGTTTTGTTGCATTTCTCTCTCTCTCCTTAAAAAAAAAAAACCAAAACAAAACCTTTATTACAAGGGATGGTTCACTAGGTATATATGCACAAATAAATGTGATATAAAAACAAAAGCTATCAATAAAAATAAGATTAGTATTTTAAATATTTAAAAGAGAAAGAAAAAATGAGAAAAAAACAACAGGATGATAAGATAGAAGTAACAGGAAAGAGAGAATGTTTATTTCTATTTCTTT
>JAQQSK010000496.1:0-18155 GCA_028658325.1 Potorous gilbertii
AGTGTTGAAGAGGCTTAAAGAATTTGAAAGAAGGAATGACAACAATCATTGCTAACGTTTACCTAGCTTGCAAAGGGCTTCACATATATTGTCTCTCATGGTCCTCACAACCTTGTGAAGCACATACTATAATTACTCCCATTTTAGAGATGCTACAAGTGAAGTTCAGAGAGACGAAGATACTTGTATACAAAGTCATACAGACAGATTGTCTCGGGTAGAACTTCAGCCCAGGTCCTCTTGACTCCAACTCTGGCACTCTCTTCAATGCTATCCAATGGTGCTAATCCCTCCTCTGAATCTGCTCTGGGATCACCCTCAGTACCCCTTTCCTTATCCTGGCTTCCTCTTCCTCCTCAGCAACATTCACTGAGCACTTACTATGTGCAGTATATAAGATCATTGCCTCGTAGTGATGTGATCATCTTGGGCAAGTCAAGTCCTCTGAGCCTCATTTCCCCCATCTCTAGAATGACAGGGTAGAAATAAATGCTTTCTAGTCCTTTCCATCACCAACTCCTACAAGTCTATACACATTCCGCTTCTCCCCTGCTCCCATTCCCAAAACCCCTTTCTGGGAAAGGGAGAAAAGAGATTTCTAAACTTCAGTAAGAGTTAGGCAGTGCTGAGTGGTTAAGGGCAGACCCTGGATGAGAAAGAGCTGCTTACTGTTGAGCACCAAGCCACAACACAGGAGATGAGGGAGGGGGAGGGATATTAATGTGGAATGGCTGGTAGAGGAGGATGAGTCACATTGCTAAGCAAAAGACAGCACATAAGATCGGATCCCATTGAGGAGACTGGAGTTGGGAAGTGAGTGGAGGAGCTCCTATCTCTTTGGGTTATATGCATCCTTCCTCATCACTTCTGCTTATTGAATCCTATGCTGCTATCTCTAGGATCTACTAGCCAGACATAGATGAGTGGAGTGGGTTAGTAAGAAAGCACTTTGAATTTGGAGTAAGAAAATCTGAGTTTGGGTCCCAGCTCGCTGGTGTCCTTTGTCCCTATTAGTCTAGTCCAGGGGTGGAGAACCTGCAGCCTTGAAGCCATATGCAGCCTTCTAGATCCTTGGGTGCAGCCTTTAGACTGACTCCAAGTTTTACAAAACAAATCCTTTTATTAAGGGGATCTGTCCTGTGAAGTTTAGATTCAGTGAAAGGGCCACCCTTGAGGACTTAGAGGGCCACATGTGACCTCCAGGCTGCAGGTTCCCACCCCTCACCTAGTAATTTTTAACTTTTCTGGCCTTCAGTGTCCTCATCTCTAAAATAGGGGTGAGAATATTCACATACCTGCCTGCGGAGGCAGTCTGGCATGGTGACAAGAGCCTTGGATTTGGACTCAGAAGACTAGATTCAAGTCAATCAATTAATACACATTGTGTCAGCTCTACATACAAATCATTGCAAAGCACTTTACATTACCTCATTTTGCCCTCATAACAACTCCAGGAGTTTGGGGTCATTGTTCTCATTTTGGAGTGGGAACTGAGGCAAACGGAGGCTACTGACTTGCCTAGGGTCACACAGCTCATAAGCATCTGCTGCAAAGTTTGAACTCAGGTCTTCCTGAATGTGGGTCCAGCACTCTGCCTACTGTATCCTCTGAGTGCACTAGTGATACAGTCCCCAGTCCTGGCTTGTCTCCATATGACCTGAAGTATGTCTCTTCAAACCTCACTCTCAGCATCTCTAAAATGAGGGATGAGTTAGACAGAATGACTTCACTTCTGAGGCTTCATCTAACCTTGACATTCTTTTTGATCCTGGGAATACATGCTCTCTAAGATCCCTCCAGCTCTGACATTCTGTGCTATCTCCCAGGGCTGTTCCAGGGGAACTACTTTGAAAGTTCTAAAGCGCTATAGAAACGTGAGTTTATTTCCTTGAAGAAGCCCGGGCTTCAGGGACCTGAGAAGAGGAACAGCAGCCCCAAGCCTACTATTCCTGCAACAACACTTCCACCTTCTGGTCCTTTGAGGAACAGCCACTGCCTGTTCCTTCTATTTAGCACAAGGCTGTGCTTTTGCCCATCCAGTAGTTTTCTCTTCCCAGTCCTTCATAATCACCAAAATACCGGCATCTTCAACATGATGCAGGTTGGACATCCGGAAAATGTAAAGGAAACAAAAGATTATGTGACTGAGGAAGGCAGTGGGTATTGAAAAGAGACAAGAACATTTACTAGGATGGAGAAAAGATCTAGGTCGAAGGTGGCCAATCTTCAAGCAGAAGTTTACACCAGAGTTACAGGAGTGAAGGGGAGAGAGCAAGAGAAAAGGTGAGCCAACAAGGCGTCTCCATGGCAATCATACCAGAAAGGAAGGTTTGAGATTCCCTAGATAAAGAAACTGTGACTTTTCCCTAAAGATAGTGCCAAAGTTGAAGAAGTAAGTGTTTGTCCTCCCAAGACAGAAGCCAAGATAAAAGCCTAGAGGGTCAAAAAGGCAATGTTGAAGGATGTACATGGTCACAAAAAGACTAAAATCTTAGCATTCCCCTACCTTTCAGCAACTCAACACACTTTATCTGGAAAAAGTATCCTTTGAAGGACAAGTTTGGTCACTCAGTCCTTATCAATTTCCTCTGATCAGAGTCTATAATGAAGAAGATTGAGGACCACAATCCCCTTGATGCAAACATCAGATCAATCAGATCAAGCCTCAGATCCAGCAGGCCCAGAAGGAGTTGAGTCACATCAGTGTGGCCATGGTCAATACAACAATACAACCTGATTGAGAGAAGAAGGCCCAGACTATGATGCTTTAGGTGATGTCAAAAAGGTTAGAATTTTCTAAAATATGTCCAACCAACCTGTTTCACATACAATAAAGTTTTCCACTGTTAAAAAAAAAAGACATGGTGACTATGGCCTCTCCTACAGTAATAGGACCCTAGATGAAGACCTGGAAGAGGCCTTAGAAGTCATTTTGCAGAGGAAGATCCTAAACTTGCCCAAGGTCACACAATTAATAAGTACTCCCACACATGTCTATCTTTTTATTCTAACAGAATTCGACAAGTATTTTGCTAGCATGCTCATATGTTTCCCAGCACCACGCATATAAATGGGCATTTACAGTTAGCTTCCTCTCACACCACATACACACACAAATAGACTCTTGCTTTAGTGCATGCAAGTACATACATAGCCTGTCTCTTCACACACTTATATATACATGGAGTCTACATAAATAGAGTTTATAGCAAATGGAGAAGTTTTGAATGTTGTAGATAAGTTCACTTACCTTGGTAGTATACTTTCCATGGATGTACACATTGATAATGAGATTAATGCACACATTGCCAGAGCTAACTCAGTGTTTGGGAGGCTCCGAAGTAAAGTATGGCGAGAAGAGGTATTAGACTGATGACCAAACCGAAAGCCTACAGAACTGTGATGCTGACCTCATTGTTGTATGCCTGTGAAACCCGGACAGTCTACCTGTGCCATGCTAGGAAACTGAATTGCTTCCATTTGAATTAAGAAGATTCTGAAGATCACCTGGCAGGATAAGGTACCAGACACTGAGGTCCTTTCTTGAGCTAAACTGCCTACCATTCACACTCTGCTTCAGAGAGCACAACTCCGATGGGCTGGCCACATTGTTTGAATGCAAAATGTCTACTTGCCAAAAAGACTGTTATATGAAGAACTCACACAGGGCAAGTATTCACATGGTGGTCAAAAGAAGCAATACAAGGACACTTTTAAGGTCTCTCTAAAGAACTTTGGAATTGATTGTGTGACATGGTTGACACTGGCACAGTACCTCTCAGCATGGAGTGCTCACATCAGAGAAGGTGCTGTCCTCTGTGAGCAAAGCAGAATTGAAACAGCTCAAAGGAAATGCAGGATCCACAAACGGGGAGTATCCACCCCAAATGTTCACACAGACTATTTGTCCCCAACCAGTAGTAGAGCATTCCAAGCTCATATTGGTCTGATCAGCCACAGTCTGACACATTGAAACTTGACTCTAGCACAGTGATGTCATTTTGATCCCCTTTGAGAATGAAGGACAACAATCAATCATAAATATATTTCTCTCCCCCGACCCCTACCAACCCTTCTCAAAGGAATAATGCCTCCCTTTGTAGCCCTCTAATACCCAAGAACTGCATGTTGTGTTGGTCTGGAGCTTTGGAATCTCTTATGTCGTTAAACTTCAAAGCCCTTCCCATAGGACCTTCCTGACCTGAACCCTATGAGACTGCATTTTGGAATCAGTCTTCATTCCAGAAATTGCATGGGTTCAGATTTGGTCTGAGCCTCATAGACTCATAGGATGTCAACAACAGATAAGATATCTAAGTCAACCCCTTCATTTAAGAGAGGAGGAAAGTGATGTGTCTAGGTTATTAGGGAAACCACTGATCAGTTGAGTGAGTGCCCTCTAGACCACTTGGGACTATAGAATATAAGAGGAGGTAACATAGACAATGAAGTACTAAGGATCTGCCCCCCAGGAGTAGTAAATAAATTTGTACTTGTAAAAAATGTCCCCTTTCAGATTATAAGTGAATCATTTTTTACCTTCTAAAGGACAAGAGATCTTGAATGGCTCATACCTTGAGTTACCTATTTGCAGATTACAAAGGATGTGGAACTTCATATCTTATAAAAGGGTAAACAAGTATACTTCCTTGCTCTCTCAGAAGGTATCAAGAAGTTGCTCCATCAACTAGATGGAATTATGGAGCAGCTAGCCAATGACCTGATAAAGGATCAGTCACAAAAGCAAGCTAGCCAGCTCTATGCTAGGGTAATCATTCTTGTTAATTCAAGGAGTCATCTCTGGCAGTTGATAAAAGAGGCAGCTAAGGAGGAAAACCCCAGCTCTTGAGACAGAATCCTTCTTCACCCTTTACCTTGCTTCTCATCCACAATACAATTAGGGTGGGGGTGGGGATGGCTTCTCTCCTCTCCACCTTTCAGTAATTGAATTCTTACAGCACAATGACTCACCCAGTAAGGAACACAGAGGGAGGACCTCCACTGGAGTCCAGACTGTTCAGAGTCACACTCCTAATTAATGACTAGAATCCAGCTTAGATCTCATGACTTACAGCTTGTTTTTCTTTCTACTATATCAAACTATCTATCCATAGAAAACTGTAAAGATGTCAGTATCAGAAGACCTAATGCCAACTTTATATCTTTCTAGGGATAGCTTGATCATGACTGAACAAGGTTCACCAGTTTACTCCCTACCCACAATCCCAGAGCAAGATCTCAGAGGTAGCTTTGGGTGGCCTCCAAGAGAAACCTTGGAACATATTTGAAAGTCTGTAAAATTCATTTCTGGGTCACCAACTTTCCATTTCAGTGTCCTTAGCCCCTACTTTCTCACCCAGGACCCATCCTCTTCCAAAGAAAAAAATCTAAAAACTCATTTTCACTAAGATGTTATTCACTAGGGTACATGAGAAGATGACAATGGACAATAGAGAAGGAAGAACTACTCATTTCCTAGCTCTCTACTAAGAGAAACAATCTTCAGAAGAGGAAAGTTAGATCCAAAATGATTAATTAGTAATTGAAACATAAGATAAATGAAGAGGTCATATGAACATATCTTACATCCCTCAATGAGTTCAAGTCACCCAGGTGCAGATCACCTATATCCCCAGGAACTGAGTTTCTAGATATGGTTACTATCTACCAATGAACTTTGAAAATGTCCTGAAGAGGAAAAGAGGTGATAAAAGACTGAAGATGGGCAATTGATAGCCCAATTTTCAGGAAGACTACAGATTCCTCAAATCATAAGTTAGTGAGCTTAACTTAAATTCTTTGAGGAATTCTAGAACAGATTATTTATGTAGACTCATAGAGAGGGAAACTGATTTCTAACAGCTTAGCATGGTCTCAAGAACAAATCATGATAGACTAATTTTATTTCCACTTTTTAAAGCGTTAGTTGACCAGCGACACCCATAGACACAATATATCTGGATTTCAGCAAAGCATTTGACAAAATCTCATAATTGAAAAGTGGTGGAATGACTGATTCTAGAGGGTTGCCATTTATGGATTAACGTTAACCTGTAGGGACATCTATAGTGCAATATCATAGGGATCTTCTCTTAACTTTCTTAGAGATTTACATGAAGATATAGATAACATGCTTGTCAATTTTCAGACGACACAAAGCTAGGAAGTCTAGCTAGCACATTTTATGACAGAGTCAGGATCCAGACGGAATGTTGATAGAATGGAACAGTAGACAGTATAATAAATTTTAATAAAAGGAAATGTAAATTCCTACATTTGGATGCAAAAAATCAACGACAAAAGTACATGGTAGAAAAAGACTAGATACAGTGACTGAATTACAGTTTATGTGGGGAAAAAGATTCAGGAGTTTTAGTGGACTGCAAACTCAGTATAAGCCAACAATGTGAAATGGCAGTCAAAAAGGCTTCTCAGATCTTAGGCTGCCTCATAGAAGTGGTGTACAGAATCTTTGCAAATGTTCTGCTCTTGTGCTTCATTGTGTTGTGAAGGTTGAAGGCTATGCCTCTGGAATGAAACCTGTAAATGCTTCAAATATAGGAATGAAGACTGACTATATGTCCAACATCGGAAGAATCAACTAAATTTAGAGAATGTCATCACAAGAATGTTGGCCTCTCTCTTCTCCATCTTTCAGTAATGGAATTCTTACAGTACAATGACTCATCCAGTAAGGAACACAGAGGGAGGACCTCCACTGGGGTCCAGACAGTTCGGAGTCACATACCTAATTAATGACTAGAGCCCAGCTTAGATCTCATGACTTACAGTTCAGGGGATATCTTTTCTGGCCATTGTACCTAATGAAGATCATCTATTAAGGGGCTGAGGGGTTGCCATTAGCATTAGTGAGAAAAGTACCAACATTAATGAAACCACAAATCCAAAAAAATCAAAGAATCCAGATGAAGGAAGAGGATCATTCCATTGTACTCAATTGGAATGTTACATTCAGCTCTGTGTGTCATATGTTTCTGTGAAAAGATCAAGAAGAATGCAGCCTGTGCTATACTGATGGAGAGAAGTATGATGCCAAAGGTCATCAGCCTTTTCAGTCATTTCTACTCAGCCTAGCCTTTGGGTTTGGCAGACAACTGAGGAGCATAATGGCTGAAAACAACTTTCTCACCAGTTTTACCACCAGGTTCAGCTCCTTCCACTCCCCAGTTTTAGCTCTTTTTTCTATTTGAGGACATGGATCCTTAAGAACACTTGCTCTAACCAAGACTAAGATTCTATATTCTATATTCCATATTCTAAGATCCTATAACTAAAATGGATTCCTGACCATAAGTCAGATGGGAGTTGAACTAAAGGAGTCAGATAAAATAAGAAAAGAAGAATTCAAAGGCAAATTGTGATCTTAACCCGAGCATCTACTGCCTTCTTTGGATGGCCTGGATGAAAGAAAGAGCTTCACGGCCACTGGCTGAGAAACCTCACGAAGGAGAGCGAGAGAACTTCTCTGCAGGCAAAAGGCTTTCTAGATACGTCAATCCTCATACTAGAGGACAGAAGAGGAGTTGGAACTAATGAGAACCTATTTACTGAATGTCATAGCTATGGCTGGGGCAGCTAGGTGGTGTAGTAGATAGCATGCCAGGCCTGGTCAGGAAGACTCATTTTCCTGAGTTCAAATCTGACTTCAGACACTTACTAGCTGTGTGACCCTGGGCAATTGATTTGACCCTGCTTGCCTCAGTTTCTCATCTGTAAAATGAATTGGAGAAGGAAATAGCAAACCACTCTGACAGGCTATTTGGACATTTTCTCTGACTGTTCCCCATGTACAAAATGTTCTCCCTCCTCATGTCCACCTACTGACTTTCCTGACTTCCTTTAAACCTCAACTAAAATCCCATCTTTCACAGGAAGCTTCCCCCAAACCCTCTTAATTCTAATGATTTCCCTCTCTTAAGTTATGTCCTATTTATCCAATACATAGTTTGTTCATACACACTTTTTTTTTTTTTGCTGGTCATCTCCCCCATGAAATTATAAATTCCTTGAGGACAGGGACTCTCTTTTGCTTCTTTTTGTATCCCTAGCAGTTAGCACAGTGCCTGACATGTAGGACATGCTTCATAAATGTTTATTGACTAACAGACTAGAGCATTGGAAGGAATCTTATAAGATGAAATTTGAAAAGAAATTAATGTAAAGTCTTTCACTTGGTTACAAAAAAATCAGCTTCAGAAGTAGAAGATTGGAGTACAGTTGGATAGTTTTTCTGAAAAGAATCTGGGCATGTTCATGGACTACCAGTTCAAAAGCAGCCAGAAAAACAATTTTGATTTTGGTCTGCATGAAGAAGACAGTAACTGGAGTTCCAGTAACAGGAGGCAATCATCCTACTTTATTCTGCCCTCTTTACCATCATATGGAGTATTGTACCCAGTTCTGGACCCCACAGTTCCAGAAAGATATTGAGAAGCTGGAGAATGTCCAGAGAAGGGCAGCTAGCTGAGTCCATTTCATATGAGATTCAGTTGAAGGAACGTGGAATATTTAGCCTGGGGGAAAATATGATGGCTATATTAAAGTATTTGAAGGGTTATCTTGTGAAGGAGGGATTAGATTTGCTTTATTTGGACTCAGAGGACAGAATCAAAAGCAATGGAAGGGGGGGGATTGCAAAGAATTAAATTTAGTTTAATGTCAGTTGAGTCATTTTTTATCCATGCTTGACTTTTCATGACCCCATTTGGGGTTTTCTAGGAAAAGATTTAGAGTGCTTTACCATTTCCTTTTCCAACTCATCTCACAGATGAGGAAACTGAGGCAAGCAGGGTTAAGTGACTTGCCCAGAGTCACACAGCTTTTTTTTCTCACAGTCGATGATTATTTATTATTATTGTTGCAGGCATTGTATTGGCTAGTGGTGGGGATACAAATACAAAGTACAAAGAAATAAGAATCCCTGCTCTCAAGCAGTTTACAGTCTAAAACTATTTGTGACATAGGTTCACAGCCAAGAAGACAAGTGGTTCCAATATGATCATGTAGGAATCTTTGATTATTGGGAATGACAAATCATCCAGTTTTCCCCTATTACCCCATCAGTGTTCTACTGGTGGCTATCATCACCCACCCTGACCCTTTGTAGGGGAAAGTGGTATATGTAGAAATCACTGTGGAATACATAGGCTGGCACCAGTACCATTGGTGCAGTATAAGGTAAAAGATATGTTGTGTCATATGCCAAGGACCACTACCTCTGGCAGTCTCTAATGATGAGGTCAGATTCTATTTTTTTTTTTTGGCAAAGATTCTGAAGTGGTTTTTCCTTTCCTTCTCCAGCTCCTTTTACAAATGGAAAAACTAAGGCAAACAGAGTTAAGTGACTTGCCCAGGGTCACACTCCTAGAAAGTGTATGAGGCCAGATTTGAACACATAAAGAGGAATCTACCTGATTGTAGACCTAGCACTTTATCCACTGTACCATCTAGCTGTTCTTTAATGTCACTAAAAACTTCCTAATGATTAAAGCTGTCCAAAAGTAGAATTGGCTGCCTCAGGAGATAGAGAGTTTTCTCCTCCTCCCTCCTGACCGCTATGTTGGAAATCTCCAAGCGGAAGCTGAACAACCGCTAGATTGGTGCATTCTAGTGGATATTACTTTCAGATATGGGTTAAACTAAATGGTTGCTGAGGTCCTTTAAAACTCTCTAATTTAGTGATTCTCTCTGTGCATTTGTGAAAAAGCAAGTGTATAAGGAGAATGTTCTGTTGTTATTTTTATTGCTATGCTATTTCATTAAATGCTTTTGCTTTGAACTGTGTGTTCTTTGGCTAAACAGTCAAAGTAAACACATCAGTGGAGAGGATTCTAACTAAACATTTAGAAACAGAGTAGCTTTGGTGGGGGAGCTGCGGGGGGGTCCCTTGTGGCTATGTTAGGAAAGATACTAGCAAACTAGAGCTTTTCCATAGGAGTCTAACCAGGATGATGAAGGGCCTAGCATTATATCTTATAGGGCTGAGTTGGAGGAACCAAGGAAATTTAGCATGGAAAAGAGAAGAGTTAAGTAGCTACTTTCAAGAAGGCAAAGATCTGTCACATGGAAGAGAAATTAGGTTTGTTCCAGTTGGTTTCAGAAGGTAGATCCAGGAAAATGAGTGGAAAATGCAATGAGGCTTCACAGTCATTAGAGCTAACCTAAAGTAAAATGAACTGCATCAGCTAACAGAGAGCTCTGTTTCACCAAGAGCATTTAAGTAAAGACTGCATGACTATTTGAAGGGGGTGCTATAGAGAATATTCCTACTTAAGTACAGGTTCGATTAATTCCTCTCTAAAGTCCCTTCCAAATCTGAGCATCTATGATTCTAAGACTTAACACACTCATGATTCAGTCTTACATTTTATCTTTTATTTTTAATTAATTTATTTGTTTTCAGTTTTCAACAATTACTTCCATAAGTTTTAAATTTTCTTCCCCTTCTTCTCCCTCCTTCCCCCCTCCCTCCCTGAAATGGCATGCAATCTTAAATGTGTTCAATATGTACATTCAGATTTACACTGTGAAAGGAGCCAGGGAAGAAGGCTTATCACAAAGAAACTACTCTCTAATGACAGATGTCAGACATCAGGACAGGTGGAAAGTGTGTAAAGAAAAAAAAACTTTCTTTAGAAACCTTGGGGTAAATGGGGAAAACTGTCTATATTTCATATGAGGTTTCCCATTTCCTCCCTGTGCCCCTTCGGTGAGGATACATAAGAATATAGACCAGAGGTGGGGAACCTGCAGCCTCAAGGCCTCATGTGGCCTTCTAGGTCTTTTTGACAGTTGACTTTGTCCAAGTTTTACAGAACAAATCCTTTTATTAAGAGGATTTGTTCTGTGAAGTTTGGATTCAGTCAAAGGGCTGCCCTTGAGGACCTACAGGGCCACATGAAGCCTACAGCCTCAAGGCTGTAGGTTCCCCACTCCTGGTATAGACCCTCCAAAAGTCAACCATTGACTAGTCTATCAGTCTTGATAGACTGAAAGTAGATTTGAGATTGGAAAACCAATGAACAGGTTCCATCTAGGTTTCCAGGCCAGGTACTGGTCAACAGTGTCATATATCATAAAGTTTGAGGAAGATAAAGAGACTGGCTACTGATAACAGGAAACAAGCAAAAGAATTTCATGTTTGTTGCTCAGTGCCTGGCCCAGGCAAGCACTCGATAAATGCTTGTTGACTTGACTCAACTTCCTTCCCACCTGCCCATTAGCTCCTGAAGGGAGTCACCTGTCTCATGCTAGGTATCACAAGGGCAATAAGAGTGTATCTGTTCTGAATCAGGAGGTTCTGGCATGAAGAGGGCCATCCTCATCATTCAAGCATGTGTTCGGAAGTACACGTGTCTGCGTGGGCATGAAGCCACGTGCCAAGCAGCTGCCTGGTCCACCAGGTGTTTGAGTCCAGAGGGGTGTGGAGCAAGTCTGTCTGTTTCTCTGGATCTGTAGAGGCATCTAGACAAGAATATACCTGTGTAAGTGAATAACAGCAAGAACAATAACAATAAGTGAGAGAGATGAGAAGAAGATAATATTAATATATTGTGTTTGTACTGGGCTTTCTGGTTTACAAAACATATTATCTCATGTATTTTTCAGAGCTGCCTGGTGAGGTAAAGGAGGCAGGGAAGGGATTATCTCCATTAAGCAGGTGAGAAAATAAGGCTTAAAGTGATGTGACTTGTCCAAGGTCACACAGAGAGCAAGTCTTGGAACCTCTCTACTCTTTCTACTACACCATGCCATTCCTGTGGGTCAGAGTTCCATCTTGGAAAGGAGTTTGTGATCTGATGCAATTGTACATCATGACTCCCCTAATTTAACCAACTCCAGTGGCTTCCTATTGCCTTTTGCACTGCTCAGTTTAGCTTTTAAAGCCCTATACAACCTGGATTTAACTTATCTTTCCAGTCTCACTGTATTGTTACCACCCTTCCCACTTTCTGGGATGTTACCAAACTGGAATTCCCTCTATTCCTCACTCACAACGTCATCTCCCATCTTTGTGCCTTTTCATTCACTGTCTTCCATGCTTTGATTAGTCAGTCAATAAGCATTTATTAAGAACCTATCATGTGTCAAGCACTGTGCTGAGAGCCAGGGATACAAAGGTAGGCAAAAGATAGCCCCTGCTCTCAAGGTGCTCACAGTCTACTGGGGGAGACAACAAATATATACCAACAAGCTATACATAGAATAAATAGGAAATAATTAACAGAGGGAAGGCTCTGGAATGGAGAGGCATTAGGAAAGACTTCCTGTAGAAGTAGGATTTTAACTGGGACTTGAAGGAAGCCAGGAGGAGAAAATGAAAAAGGAGAGAATTCCAGGTACGAGAGATGGTCAGAGAAAAAGCGCTCTCTATTCCCCTTCATCTCAGAGAGCCCTTCTCTTCCTTTAAGATGTAGCTCAGGTACCATCTTTGGCATGAACCCTTTTCTAATCTCTCAAAATCTGAGTGCCCTCCCTACAAACAACCTTGCATTTAACTATTATATGCACACACATATATATATGCATATATGTATACATAGCGTATATGTGTATATACATATGCACTTTATGTTGTTGCTACATATATACTTGTCTCCTCCATTAGAATACAAACTCATTGAGAGTAGGGAGCGTTCCATTCCTTGTGCTTCTCTTCCCAGCGCCAGTATAATTCTTGACTGACAGATCAATTAAAAGAGGCCGTGAACCCCATAGCAACTATCTCTGGATTTGTAGGAATAGTGACGTAATAAGAAACTAAGTATCACATAAGGAAAAATTTGAATTCTGCTCCTGCTTTTATTGTCAATCCTGTGCCTCCAGCTCCAGAGTCACCCCTAGAAAGTGGAGAATTGGGTGTTTGATTCAGTCTTACATACCAGAGAGGACAATGATAAAGATACCCAGGCATGCACATTCCCATATAAAATAAGTAAAAGACAGTCACTCAGGGAGGCAACTGTTAGGGGAAATAGACTAAGAAGTCGAAGGAATAAAGGAGAACAAGAGTCATGTCATAACAGCCAGCAGAAGGGCGTCTAGAAGGTGGTCAATAGTGCCATTTGCTGCAGAAGATTAGTAAAGAAAATGAAGGGACTGGCACCTTCTGGGGAGCTGTATTTAGTTCTGGGACCACATTTTAGTGAGGCCATTGATAAACTGGAGTATGTACAGAGAAAAGGGACCAAGATAACGAAAGGACTGGATGTCCTGCTCTCTGTGTTTCCATTAAATTAACTGACTGGAGATACTTAGCTTGAACATGTAACTTAGAGACAATAACATGTGTCTTAAAATATTCAAAGGTTTTTCATATGGAGAGATTAACCTTGTTCTGCTTGGCCCCAAAGGACTGAACTAGGAATTAGGACAAGGAAGATTTTCTCTCAAAGTAAGGAAATGTTTCCTAATGACTAGAACTCCCCCAGAGTAGAATGGGACACCTCAGGAGGTAGAAGTCACTACCTCCTTAGCAATCTTCCAGTAATGCTGGATTTCCTCTTGCTGAGATGGGATAGAAGGGATTCCTGTGCAGGTACAGGTTGGACTACATAGTCACTGAGGTTCCTTCCAAGTCTGACTCACCGAGATGATAATTCTGGAGTCTGTACTGAGAAAGGCCTGAGCCTCTAAAAATCATGTCAGAGACTTGCTTCTGATGTAAAGGCCCTAGACCCACTTTTTGTTAACTGGTCATTTTCAGTCATGTCCGACTTTTTGTGGCCTCATTTGAAGTTTCCTTGGCAGACATACTGGAGTAGATTTGCAATTTCTTTCTTCAGCTCATTTTTACAGATGAAGAAGTAGAGGCAAACAGGATAAAGTGACTTGCCAAGGATCACACAGCTAATTAGTGTCTGAGACTGGATTTGAACTCAGGTCTCCTTTACTCTTGGCCCAGCACTCTATGCCACCTTACTGCCCCAGATACTTTAGGGGCCTTTTATTTCTCTACTTCCATTATCCCCACCCAGATCCTCCTGGAATTTCACTACTTGACAGTCCCCAAGCATATTTAACAGTTTCTCTCACAAGTTCATTGGCTGGCTAAGAGGAGTATGTGAACAAATTTATTTACAGGTTAATGTAAACAAATAGTACTGTCTGGATGAGGAGTTATCAGGGTTTGTTCCCTCCCCCTCTCCATCATCATCAATGCTTCCTCCCCGGCTCCTCTGTCCTGGTGGCATTGCTGGCTTTCATCGAGTTCCTGCTTCTCTACAGTGCTTGGTAGTTCAGTACCTGGCACTCAGTAGATACTTAAAAACGCTAATGAATGCTTATTGACTGAAGACTCTTCAAAGCCATCTTCACACACTGCTCAATGGTGCTCCTGTCACCTCCCTCCCAGCAGATGAT
Organism: Potorous gilbertii; assembly: GCA_028658325.1. NCBI lineage: Eukaryota > Metazoa > Chordata > Mammalia > Diprotodontia > Potoroidae > Potorous > Potorous gilbertii. The sequence continues at coordinate 14,383 of JAQQSK010000496.1, forward strand.
AATCACATCACTGCCAGCACTGGACTTTGCAGCTCCTTTGCACTCAGCTCTCTCTTCATCTCTCCACCCTCAGATATGCTAACTACCGTCTATATTCAGCAGTTCAGATCTCCTCCAGGAGGTGGTGTTCATTCTCCATCCCAGGGGACCAACTGTACTCTCACCTATGAGAATGTGTCAGGAGAGTGATTTCTTAATATCTGAAAAAGAAAAACAACAATCCAGATAGCTATTATTTTGAAGTCTTCTCCTATACATAATCCTTATAGTGCCAAATTAAGACTTATGAAATCTCCTAGGGATCTTTATCACATTACACGGGTAAACCTCAGTATTCAATCCCTTATAAGTTTATGGTGAGTCACTACCTCATGCCTCCTTTCTCACCCAGCATCTGGACAGTGGGTCTACTGCTTAGGTCAGCACTTCCCACTGGGTCTGAGGGTTTAGTTGAGCACCTACACTCTCCCCCAAATGCCTTTTCAATCCTTGACTTCTTTAGAAGTTAGGACAGGTTATTCAAATTACCCAGTGAGATTGCTCAGAAACATGTAGACAGGAGGGAAAAAAAGAGGGGATTTAAAGGGTCAAACACAACTGAAACAACTGAACAAATACTTTTACCAGAATAACATACATGCCTATAACCAAATCAAACATTGGGCCCCCATCACCAAGGAAAAGAACTGAGCCTGTCCCTTCTACATACTCCAAGCTACATGACTGACCAAGACAAATATTACTCCTTATCCCTATAAGTTTGCAGTCCAAAAGAAATCAGACTGCCCCTATGGCCTCTGACTCCCCTGAAATCCTATAGTACTTTATACCACTCATCAATAGTTACTAATCTTCTTATGCACATATTTTCTCTCTTTATTTTTCCCTCCCAGAAGCATTTGATCTCTCAGATGACATGAACTCAACAAATGTTTGCAATTTGTTGCCTCCCCTCCCCACTCCCCCCCAGAACTAAGCTCAATCTAAGCACAGAGCAGTGTATAGTAAATGCTTCAGCCTAGAAATTGACTTGTGTGCTTCCCGCATTGAGGATGGATAAGTCATTAAGACATGGTTTGCTGGCTAAGGATGTTAGTTACAGTAACCAACAGTGAAAATAACAGTAACAGCTCCACGTGGGTGGCTAACCTTCATTCTTTTCATTCCCAGATGGCAGATGATATGTTCCCAGCACTGACCATGAACAAGTTATTTTGGAAAATCTATGTTCAAAGTTTCAACTCTCCCCAACTCCTAGCCATAGTTCCTTCTCCTGACTCCTCCACCCATCTTCTCTGAATTAACTTGGTCTGGAATGGACTCTCAACTGCTCTGGGACAGTTTCGAGACTCTACCCCACCTCCACCACACACAAGCCCTAGCAACCAGCTTTTGACTCATCCTGAAGGAAAAATATGAGAAAACACAGCTGTCCCCAGGAGGCAGTCCAGAGGCACTAGATCCAAAATGTTATAAAGAGGATAAGAAAAGTATGAAAGGAAAGAGACAAAGACCCAGATAACTACCAGGAAACACAAAGAGGGAACCAGATCCAATAATATAAAAAAAGGCTGAGATTATAGCATTTATCTGCAAGGGGCTTCCGAAATCATCTAAGCTGAAGGTAAGGAAACAGAAACCCAGGGAGACTTTGTCAAGTAAATAGCTATGCTATGGACCCAGGTCCTTCAAATCCAGTGCTCCTAACACTGTGGCAGGCTGCCTATAATGAAAAGTCAGAGCAATCATTAGAACCAAAGAAATAATGAGCAAGAACAGACGGTCAGAGACACAAAGGCACAGGAAGAAATACATTTAATCACATAGGCACCACTATCACTACTAGGCAGGTGAGAAGAACTGAGGGGACCTGTGGCTTCTCTTTAAGACACTCTACCCCACCTCTGATGATTTGGAGGCTATCCCAATCTAAGACAGGGACTGGAAATGATATATTTCCCCATCCCTGCCTAATCCCAGAAGCTATATGGCACAGTGGATAGATTCTCTGTCCTGAAGCCAAGAAGACTCATCTCTGTGAGTTCAGATCTGACCTCAATTAATTACTAGACCCTGGGCAAGTCATGTAACCTTTTGTGCCTCAGTTCCTCATCCATAAAATGAGCTGGAAAAGGAAATGGCAAACCACTCCAGTATCTCTGCCAAGAAAATCCCAAATGGGGTCAGGAAGAGTCAGATATGACTGAATAACAACAGCAAACTTTTCCAGTCCTGCCCAAACTACCATGACCAGATGATGGGAAGCTCACACAGCCCTTAACTGATCTCACTGAGCAATGAGGTCCCCAAACCCAGTGGGGCTGAGCTCAGCAACAGTGATTTAGCTGGCAGCTCGCTACTTCATTGCCGGCTAGAGCTCCTCTTGTTGCACTGCCCAGTACTGCCCACTAGGGTTCAGCCTTACCCTGCCCATGGTCCACACACACCCAGGAAGACACCATCTGAAGCTTTGTCAAAACTGGATCTCTGCTTCCCACAGAGTTGCAGCTGGCTTTGTCTGGGAAGTCCAGGCATGCCGATTGTCCGTTCTCTCCCTTCTAGTTATTGCTAGCCCCTTTGTCTCTCTCCAAATCAGCCTCTTTTTCCTTCCCTTCCAAAGACCACCCTGTTCTTTCAGTCCTTGATTTTCCTCTCCATAATGAAAGATCAGTGGCACTAAGACTTCTGGGTAGGATTACAGATCTAGAGTTGGAAGAGATCTCAGTCGCTATCTAGCCCAACCCCCTCATTTTACAGATGAAGAAACTGAAATTCAGGAATTAAATGATTTCTCCAAGTAGGAAGCATAAAAGACAGAATTTAAAAGCAGGTCCTATTGCCTTGGAAGACAATCGATCAATAAACATTTATTATGTACCTACTATGTGCTAGGCACTATGCCAAGCTCTGGGGATACAAAAAGAGGCAAAAGACAGTCTGCCCTCAAAGAGATTACAATCTAACTGGGGGGACAACATACAAACAAATATATACACTATATACAAGATGAAGAGGAAATAACCAAAAGAAGGAGAGCAGTGGAATTAAGAGGGGTTAAGGAAGGCTTCCTGTAAAAGATGGGATTTTAGTTGGGACTTAAGGAAGCTAAGGAGGTCAGTAGTCAAAGCAGGGAAGGGAGAGCATTCCAGGCATGGGGGAGAGCCAGAGAAAGGGCCCAGAGCTAAAGGATGAAGTGTTTTGTTCATGGAACAACCAGAAGGCCAGTCATTAGATCTAAGAGAATGTGTGTGCGAGGAAGGTATAGGAAGACTGAAAATATAGGAGTGGGGTGAAGTTGTGAAGGACTTTGAAAACCAAACAGAGCATTTTGTATTTGTTCCTAGATGAAATAGGAAGCCATCGAAGTGTATTGAAGAGAGGAGTGACATGATGAGACCTGTGTTTTAAGAAAATCACTTTGGTAGCTGTATGGCAGATGGATTGGAGTGGGGAGAGACTTAAGGCAGACAGACCCACCAGTACACTATTGCAACAGTCCAGGTATTAGATAATGAGGGTCTGCACCAGAATGGTGACAGTGTCAGAGAAGATAAAGGGGAGTATTTGAGAGATGCTGAGAAAGTAAAAACAGCAGTCCTTGACAACAGATTGTGTATGGGGGTGCAGGGGTTAGAGACAGTGAGGAATCCAGGGTGACTCCTAGGTTGCTACCCTGAGGAACTGGAAGGAGGGAATTGCCCTCTACAGGAATAAGGAAGAGGTGTGTGTGTGTGTGTGTATGTGTGTGTGTGTGTCTGTGTGTATGTGTGGCA
>JAQQSK010000497.1:0-18090 GCA_028658325.1 Potorous gilbertii
CCTCCATCTGTTCCATTCTAATTTTGAGAGAACTATTTTCTTCAGTGAGCTTTTGAATCTCTTTTTCCACTTGGCTAATTCTGCTTTTGAGAGCATTCTTCTCCTCATTGGCTTTTTGAACCTCTTTTGCCAATTGAGTTAGCTTATTTTTCAAGGTGTTATTTTCTTCAGCATTTCTTTGAGTCTCTTTCAGTAAATTATTGATCCGTTTTTTATGCTTTTCTTGCATCTCTCTCATTTCTCTTCCAGTTTTTCCTCCACCTGTCTAACTTGATTTTCAAAATTCTTTTTGAGCTCTTCCATGGCCTGAGCCCATTGGATATCTCTTTCAGATGTTTGGGATACAGAAGCCTTGATTCCTATGTCTTTCCCTGATGGTAAGCATTGTTCTTCCTCATCAGAAATGAAGGGAGGAAACATCTGCTCACCCAGAAAGTAACCTTCTATGGTCTTATTTTTTCCCCCTTTTCTGGGCATTTTCCCAGCCAGTTGACTTCTGAGATTCCTCTCCACCCCTGCTCAGATCTGCCCAGCTAGTGCTTGGGGTCTGAGATTCAAATGCTGCTTCCCAGCCTCAGGGCTTTCAGTGGCGAGCCTGGCTGCTATTCAATGTGAGCTTAAGTTCTGGTGCTCAGGTCAGGGCAGGGCCGCCTTTCAGGCTCAGTTCTCTCAGGGGTTTTATGCTGAGACCTTCGGCAATGGGCCCAAAGTCCTGTCTGCTCCTTGAACCTCTTACTGCTGCTGCCTCCCGGGGGCCTGAGTTATGGAGACACCCCGCTCCCCTCTCAGCCAGCCCAGAAATCTCTCTCACTGACCTGTGCACCTGTGGGTGGAGGGACCTTCACGGCCACCAGAGATTCTGTCCCTGAAGCCTGCTCGGATCTGCTCCTCTTGGTGCTGCGCAGCCAGGGAAGGGCTGGGCTCTGCTCCCATCTGGTGTGCGATGGACCTTTGGGATCAGTTTTTCAGGGTTCTCTGGAATGGAAATCTCCTTCACTCCATTGCTGTGTGGCTTCCACTGCTCCAGAATTTGTTGGGAGTTCTTTTTACAGGAAATCCATGGGCTGTGGGTTCAGAGCTAGCATATGTGAATCTTTCTACTCCACCATCTTGGCTCCTTGTCCCTAAATTTGCACATCTTTATATTTCTTTTGAGCTATTTCAATTCTGCTTTGCTCATAGAGCACAGTATCTTCTCTGATCTGGGCACTCCAAACTGAGTTGTCCTGTGCCAGTGTCTCCCATGTCACACATTCAATTCCAAAGTTATTAAGAGAGATCTTGAGACCGTCCTTGAATTATTTCTTCTGATCACCATATGAGAGATTGCCCTGTATGAGTTCTCCATAAAATAGTCTTTTGGCAAGCACACATTTTGCATTCAAACAATGTGACCAGCCTCTTGGGGTTGTACTCTCCAAAACAGAGTTTGAATACTTGGCAGTTTAGTTTGAGAAAGAACCTTAGTGTCTGGTGCCTTATCCTGCCAGGTGATCTTCAGAATCTCCCTAAGATAGTTAAAATGGAGTTTCCTGGCATGGCACTGGTATACTGTCCAGATATAACAAATATACAATAATTGAAATAACATTTGCAGAGCACATAGCACAATGCCTCACACACAGCAGGCACTTAATAAATGTTTGTTTCCTTGCTTGTTTCTTTCCTCCCAAGGATTCAAAGGTCTATGCTGGTGGAAGAGGGACTTTAGGCTGGTTATGCTTAGATATGGAGAGCTAAACCAGTCATTGTCATAGTCAGCAAACATTTAGCACCTAGTAAGTGCCAGGCATTGTGTTAAAGCTGGCAAATTTTTAAAAAGTTCTAAGAAAATGAAGGACAATTCCTTTCCTCAAAGAACTTACACAATGAAGGAATGCAATATTCAAAAGGAAACTAAAAAGGGTTAGGATTGGTGCCATAAGAGAATGGTGTTCATGGAGTGGAAAAGAAGCAGAGCTGCTGATAGGAAATGAAAAGTCATCTGTAAATTTCTGAGGCCTCTATAAAACGAGACCAGGAAGAATTTTTGGCTCAGCTTCCAAACCTCCACTAGAGGTGAGAAGCAGCTAAGGTTTCTAAGGAGTTGTTGAGTATCAAAGCTGAAACAATTTCCGTGATGATGAGGTTTCTGGTGATAAACTTTTCCTGGGAGAGGGCATGGAGTTCATGGAATCAAAATCAAACAGTAGCTGATGGGAAATGAACTAGTAACTGTGGATATAACTTGCATTGTGGAAGATATAGTCAGGAGGCAAAGCCAAACTTCTTTTAGAACTATCCCAAAATGAAATGGGTTGCCTTAGGAAATAGTGAGCTCCCCCTCACTGGAAGTTCTCAGACAAAGTTTGGATGTTTATTTCTTGGGCATACTGCAGAAGGACTGCTTGATCAAGGGTGAGTTTTTGACCTCGTAGACCCCTCCACTTCTTAGACTCTGTGATTTTCTGAGGACAGGATCACTTCTGTATAGGGGTCTCCCCTGAAGGTTTTATCAAAGAAGCAACATTTGAACTGAACCCTGAAGGATGGGAAGAATTTTAATAGGTAGAGATAAGAGAGGAGGGCATTTATCTTGGATAGTGTGAGTAGAGATGTGCCTGAGGAAAAGGAGAAAACAAAATGACCTCTCAAGGCTCTTTACCTTGAATTTTTTCAAATGATAAGTGTTTTCACTAACATTTTTTCATTTCTCCAATTTTAATGCAAAGTATCCCAGAATGCTTACCAAGCTATAAATAGAACTCCCCATATAGAGAAAATAAGGTGCCTGAGCCTCATTTCACTACACAAACACTGTGTTCACGGACGACTTTGTAAACTGGATTGCTTCTGCTCTTATAAATTACAATTACTTATCACATTAGGTCCTAATTGTCTTTTCAGACTGCACTCAATTACAAAATTAGAATCCTTATCTTCATATAACAGGCACCTTCTATACCTAGCCCTATAAAATGTTCAAATGGCAAAGAGAAATGGTTTCCTTGGTGCATTCCTGTTAATTTAAAGGCCATCCTAAATCAAAGCAGGAATGGGACTTTGTGTGACTGGTGGAGTAACATCCCAGAAAGCTGAAGGGCAGAGGGATAGTGTGCAGAAATTTAAGAAGAGGCACTAAAGTCATGGGCAAGCTGTCTTTTCTCTCCCACTCAGAATCATCTCAAAAGGGTTGAGCAAGCCCATTGGTTTGTCTGTTGCAAAGCCATAAACTTATCAACTTTTCAGCATAACAGGAGATAAAGGTCGGTACTGAGGAAAGATGGGGTCTTTGAGCACAGGCAGTTGCTTCATGACCCGAAATGCAAGCCAACACGTAGTATGCACTCTGTTAAATGACATCCCACTCAGTTAAACACTATTAGTCTGTATTTCTTCCAGATGTAGATCAAGCCTCACCTTGCAGGGGAAGATTTTTCTGATCCTTTAAACTGCTCAAACCCTTCCTTTCAAATTACCTTCCTTATCTCACTTGAATCTATTTTTATTTCTTCTCTCAATATTTTATTCTCAATATCTGTAAGAATATTCATTTCATAAATACATTTATGAAAGGATATATTTATACACATGTGCACATATATGTAGATATATGCATATACATGTATATATGCATGTATTCTGTATGTATACACAAATATATGGATAAATATATCCTTGTACATGAGCAAGCATATGTGTATATCTGCATATATATATATATATATGTATGTGTGTGTGTATTCCTTGTTGTTTTTCCTGTTACATTCCAAATATCTACTTATTATATGCCTAGCATATAAAAAACACTTAATAAGTACTTATTGATTGATTGATTATTGAACATGATTAATATATCAGCTTTGCTTGAACTTCTAATTTTTCTCTTTTTTATTCTTTATTGAAAGGGATGGATTTCTGGATACTGAAGGGTATGCTATATGCATTTAAAAACAAGGTAATATAAAAACAAAAGGTATCAATAAAAAATTTTAAAACAATATGTAATCAATATAAAGGCATACCTTGCATTCCCAACACAGCTAATTGTTTACAAAAAAAATATGGTTATAGGGAAGTGTTATATTGAATAGGTCAATTTGTAGAAATAATGCTTATATGAATGCAGAAAAAAACTAACATCTGAAGAAAACAACCTCATTATATAGCAATAATTATATAATAAATATAAAATAAGTAAATATATGCTGTTATGTATTATTTCTCAATATAATATACATTAATGTATTATATTATTGTATTATATATTATTAATAATTATATATTCATTTATAATTAATTAACAATGCATTAAGTACATCTTTACATTGACATAGACAATGTATTTCAAAAGGTCTTCATGCAGTTTTAAGCTATTAAAGTTGAAAACCACACTAAGGCTTTTAGGATAAGTTCTACAGTGTATTTATGTGTGTGTATTTATGTATTTGCCTAGACTTGTGATTTCATTTCCCAGTAAGGAAATTCCCTCTACCAATGCAAATCAGCACCTATCTTGCAAATTATAGTATTAGAGGGTTGTCTGGGACACTGCAATGGTGTGATGTGGTCAGGGCACACAACCATTAAGTGCCAGAGGCAGGATTTGAATTCAAGTCTTCCCATCACCTAGCTCTTTATCTGCTATGCCAAGCCACATTTGTGTTCATCATAATCATTTATTTTAAATTAAAAGTAAATTCAGGGAGACAAGAGAAAAAAATAATAGGAGATATGGAGAATGTTACCAACTGGGGGGACAAGGAAAATCTTTCAATAGGAAGTACCCCTTGAACTTACTTCATCTATAGCATATGGGATGACCCCCAATTTAATTGAATTTTTAATTAGTTAGAAAGAAAACTCTGCTCCTCAATCATTCCAGATAAAGGAAAATTTATCACAATCTCTTATTTGGGAGATGTGTGTGTGTGTGTGTTTGTGAACAAGGGGTCTTGAATTTGCTAATTACCCAGGCACTTTGAACATGCTTTGCCAGTGAGTAAATTTCATTATCTTAGAACCAGACTTACCCTGCTAAAAATATATATGTATATGTATGTATATGTGAGTATGTATACATATATATGTATATGTGTGTATATGTATGTGAGTATGTGTGTGTATGTACATATATATATATATATATATATATATATATATATGCACATATAATACTTACACTTTGGTGACAATTTCAAGCTAGTGTCTCAGTCATCTGAGAACAAAGCTCTAAACTGACATGAAGCTTCCAATGCTTAGCCCCTTGAGATCCAGACTGAACTATTCACAGTTCATCATTAATATCTCAGCAGTGTACCCCAGCAGCAGTAGGGTGGAAGAGAGAAGTGGGTTGAGGAAGCAAGGAGGGACAGAGATGTGTATATAATTCCCTACACTGCCTGGATCCAATTCTGCTTCATTCCCACTACCAAAGGGCTGTCATACCACAAATTCAAGTGTTAATAGACTGTGAACAAGGAAAATTAAATATTAATGCTTGTACAAATGACATCTCTCACTTTCAATATCTTTTATTTCTCTTTTTATGCATGTTATTTGCCTTTCTTCCTCAGGAAAGACTTAAATAAAGTTTGCCATAACAATTCATAATCTAATTAGAATTCATTCACATCACTTATTGCTGTCTCTACATTCATTTTTATGAAAATAATACATATGTATTTTCCATTCACAATAGCAAAACTCAAGGAGTTGAGCTGTAATAAAATATGGTGCGACCTGGGCTATATGCATTAATAGAAAGAGAGGTAGTTCAACTCTGTTGACTAACCTTAGAGCTATTCAACTTTAAAATAATTTTTTAAAAAAACATTTCCTTTTTATATCAATAAATATTTTAAAAGTTACTTACAGAAAACATTTCACCTGTTAATACTAATAATAACTCATAATTCTGTAGAGTGCAGTTAACACACACACACACACACACACACACACACAGACACTTTCTAAAATAGAGTCTGTGGCCCCTTGCTGGTTTGGTTATACCAACCATTCTAGGTTATTGACTATTATGGTCCAGTTGTCAAAGAGATTGCCTAGACTGCAATTGATGTGAAAAAAAAGAAAAACTACCTAAGTGCATTAATTGGACTTAAAGTGGGTCAGATACGAGTTCCATATAAATATGATTCCATTGCCAAAACAGCTACTGTCATCTTAGTTAGTAATCTTATTAATTGTCATCTTATTAATAAGGAACAATTTTTTTGCACATTTCCTGGCTTATAGTAGGTGTTTAATAAATGTTAGTTACCTTTTCCTTTCCTTACAAAGTAAGGGGAGAAATTGTCTACTCTCTTCTTCCATGATTCCACTACTAGAAAATCAAGTTTACTTGTGCCATGATTTGAAGATGGCATTAAAAAGCATGTTTAGCATACTAAATAGAGTGCTAGATTTCATGTTCAGAAGCCTGGGACCCAAATTCTGCCTTCTAAACCATACAATGGATTTATCCTTTTCTCCACAGTGTTGTGTGATGAAAATGATCATTTGAAATGATGTCCCTAAGACACCTCCAAATCTTAAAAATAAAGATTCTATTATCAGATATGGGGAGGGGAGTGGAGAGACAGACAAAGACAAAGACAAAAAGACAAAGACAGAGAGAGATCCACCAAAAACTACCATTTAAGGGGTGCTCCCAGGCCAAACATCTTCATTTCCCACTGCCTGCAATCCCTTGGACTTTATCATCCATTTCTCTCCCTGAGTGGCCAAGTACCTTCTCTTCTCCCTCCTTGCTTTGTATGTTGTTTTCCCCCTTAAACTGTACATTTTTTTTGAGGGCAAAGCGGCAAAGAGTGTTTTTCTTTTTTTTCTTTTCCTTTTTCTTTTTCCTTTTGGTATTTTTATCTCCTAAGCTTCTGACTGGATGCAGAAACTAACCTAACAGGTGCTTTACAAGTAAATTTCTAATATAAAAGTGATTGATTTAATGGAATCATGAAATCGCCAAAGAATGCAGAATTCTACTTTAAGAAACCTAGTCCAAAGATTAACTCTGTACAATCCCACCTGAGCACAGTCATTCTAGGAGCTAAAGTTCCCAGGTTGATTTACTGTGCAAATTGAATCAGATTCTCATTCTCTGGAGTGTGAGGTGGTGCAGTGGATAAAACACAGGACCTGGAGTCAGGGAGACCCAAGTTCAAATTCAACCTTAGACACTTATTACTGGTGTGACCCTGGAGAAGTCACTTTAACCCTATTTGCCTCATTTCCGTCATCTGTAAAATGAGATGGAGTGGGAAATGGCAAACCACTTCATTATCTTTGCTAAGAAAAACCTCAAATGGGATCACAAAGAGTCAGACATGACTGAACAATAGCCTGACTCATTCTTTAAAACTAGTAGAAAATATCACCAAAAGGAAATCAGTATGGAAGTAGAATTTTAAATTCTTTCATCATCTGACCTCTGTAAAAGAAATAATGAACAATGACGTTCAAAAAGACTCATTATTTTAACACTATACCCCTTTTTTGACAACTATGTGGAGTCACTAATGTTAATAGAGATGCTCTATGTAAATCTAGGCAAATGCCAATGTAAATTAGCTTTATTCCCCCATTCCTAGCCTTTCTGCATAATTTTGTGAATTGTGCAGAAACTATTTACACGCTGGCTGGTTAGACATAACATTTCAGGGATGCACATGACTTTCCACTATTAATTTGCATATATAATTACCTAAAACTCTTAGTAAGATTAGTCACATGAAATGTTAAGAGGCAGAAATAACACGCATATTGTGAACAGTTCAGTTCAGGCTAAAATGTTCTTTATAGACTTCTGCCTTCACATTCATTACTAGAATAACACTGATCACTAAAAAAAAAAATCTCACACACTGTTAGCAACAGTAAAGACTCTAATTTAGAGAATTTTTCAAGAAAAATAGAGGTTATTTTTCCTGGCCAATACTTTTGTTGTCAAAAGGAGTAGATGACTATCCTAGAGTCAATATAGTTAGTGTTTATCAAATATTAAGTGATCTGTCAGTGACACCACTGCAGTCTTCTAACTTTGGACTCAATTATACCTTTTGGGAATTTTCCATGAAAAACCTCCTACCAACTGATCTTTGGGAGTCTGTCCTGTCTCTCTACCTTACATGTGTGTTGTGAGGATCAACTATGTTACATGGACTTTGAAATGGATAAAATAGAATGTACATGCAAATATTAGTAGCCATCACCCACTGTAAGATCCTTCATAGAGCTTATGCCACTGAACTAATTTGTTCAATTTTAACTAGCTATGTTTTTAAAAATTTAAGACCTGGTCTCTCCATCTCACCAAAAGCATATGAGATATGAGTTACTCTCATAGCTATATAGTGAAATGTTGTACTTAGAGTTAGAAAATCCTGTCTAGCTTCTGACAGTGACTATTTGACCCTAAGTAAGTTACTTAATCTCAACCACAGTTTCCTCAAGTATAAAATAGAAATAATAATAGCACCACCTCTTAGGGTTGTTGTGAAGATCAATGAGATAATATTTGTATAGCATTTAGCATAGTTCCTGGCTTATATACAGTAGGTGTCTAATAAATTCTTGTTTCCTTCTTCTATCCATTCATTCTTCTCATGGCCCTTATCCAATGAATGAACATCATAAGAGCTTTGATCCACTCTGTTTCCAACCTGAATCAGTTCACTCCCTCCTTAAGCAAACTGGTGGCCCCCTCACTCCCATGTACTCACTATGTTAATGCTAATAGTAGTGCAGACATTCAATGGACTTAGCCCACTGTAGCTCAGAATTCTTTAGCTCAAGAGATCCAATAGCTTCAGTCTCCCTGGAAACTGGGATTACAGGTGTATGCTACCACACTCAGCTTAATTTGCCAAACTTAAAATTAAAGAGTATTTGTTTCATCTTTGGGTTATCAGAGAAATTTTGTAGAAATATTTGTATTTTTCCCATTTAACTACTTCCCTTTTTATTTTAGGTGTACTGACTCTGTCTATGCAGAAACTTTTCACTTTCACACATCAAAGTTATCCATTTTATCTTTGTTAATTGTCTCTAAATCTTGATTGGTTAAGAGTATGAGAAGTATATGATCTGTATCCTTTTTCATTCTTTTATAGTATAATGGTATTATTGGCAATGTTATAAAGTGGTACAACCATTTTAGAAAGCAATTTGGAATAATACAAATAAACTGACTAAGACATTCATACTCTTTAAACTGAAGGCTGTGTTACTTAACTTCTCCAAAACTCCTGAAGCCTGGGACAGGACAACTACTCACATCCCCACCCTCACTGGAAGCAGAGTTCTACCTTAACTAAGAGTTAGAAAGTCAAGTGTTTGTCTGAGATGATGAGTAAACGTTGTAAAAGAACTCAAACTATAGATTCGCTTTTTGGTGACAGAAGATCAATGCATACATCCAGGGGAAGACACCAGAGTCAAAAATCCTACATCAAAAGCCTTCAGGAGAATTAGTCACAGGACAAAGAGGAGCTCAAAAAGAATTTTGAAAATCAAGTAAGGAAAGTAGAGGAAAATTTGAGAAGAGAAATGAGAGCGATGCAAGAAAATCACAAAAATTGAGTCAACAGTTTGCTAAAGGAAACCCCAAAAATACTGAAGAAAATAACACCTTTAAAAATAGACTAACGGAAATAAAAGAAGTCCCAAAAGCCAAATGAGGAGAAGAATGACTTAAAAAGCAAAATTGGCCAAATGGAAAAAGAGGTCCAAAAACTCACCGAATAGAATTATTCCTTCAAAATTAGAATGCAGCAAATGGAATCTAATGACTTTACAAGAAAGCAAGATATTAAAAAACAGAACCAAAAGAATGAAAAATAAGAACACAAGGTGAAATATCTCATTGGAAAAAGCACTAATCTGGAAAATAGTTTTAGGAGAGACAATTTTAAAATGATTGGACTATCTCGAAGCCATGATAAAAAAGGAGCCTAGACATCATCTTTCAATAAATTATCAAGGAAAACTTCCTTGGTATTTTAGTACCAGAGGATAAAACATAAATGGAAAGAATCCACCTATCACCTCTTGAAAGAAATCCCATAAGGAAAACTCCTACCAATATTGTAGCCAAATTCCAGAGTTTCTAGGTCAAGGATAAAATATTACAGCAGCCAGAAAGAAATAATACAAGTACTGTGGAAATGCAATCAGGATAACAGAAGGTCTATCAACTTCTACATTAAGGGATCAAAGGAGTTGAAATATGAATTGGAATGGAATTCTGAAGGGCTGAAGGGCTAGGATAAAATTCAAGATTCACCTCCTCATCAAAACTGAATATAATCCTTCAGGGGAAAAGTGGATATTCAATGAAATATAGGACTTTCAAGTATTCTTGATGAAAAGACCAGAGCTGCATAGAAAATTTTACCTTCAAATATAAGAATCAAGAGAAGCATGGACAACTCTACCAAAATTAATTTACTTATTTAGGGCCACACCAATCAAACTATCAGATAATTCTTTTCTAGAGCTGGAAAAAATAGTATCAAAATTTATCTGGAAGAACAAAAGGTCCAGAATAGCAAGGAAGTAATAAAAATAAATGCTAGGAAACATGATCTAGCTCCACCAGATCTCAAATTATATTAAAAATCAGCAATTATCAAAACCACTTGGTACTGGCTAAGAAACAGAAGGATAGACAAGTGAAATATGCTAGGTACTCAAAACACAGTAGGCAATGAATATAGCAATCTACTGTTTGATAAACCCAAGGACCTCAACTTCTGGGATAAGAACTAACTGTATGACAAAAATTGCTCAGAAAACTGGATAAAAGTGTGGGGGAAACCAGGTGTACACCAATGCCTGACAACATACACAAGAATAAAGTCCAAATGGGTACATGAGTTAGGTATAAAGAGTGATACTATAAAGAAATTACTGGAGCAAGGAATAGTGTATTTATCAGATTCGTGGAGAAGAGAAGAATTTTTGACTAAATAAGAGATTGAAAGCATAAAGAAGTACAAAATGGATAATTTTCATTGTCTTAAACTGAAAAGTTTTTGCACAACCAAATCCAATGCAATCAAGATTAGGATGGAAGTAGAAAACTGGGAAAGAATTTTTCCAACTAGTGTCTGTGACAAAGGCCATAGAGAACTGAATCAGATGTACAAGAGTACAAGTCATTCCCCAATTGATAAATGGTAAAAGAATAGGAACAGGCAGTTTTCAGAGTAAGAAATTAAAGATATCGATAGTCATATGAAAAAGTGCTCTAAATCACTATTGATTAGAGAGATGTAAATCAAAACAACTCTGAGATACCACATCACACCTATCAGTTTGGCTAATATGACAGAACAGGAAAATGATAAATGTTGGAGAAGGTATGGGAGAGTTGGAACACTAATTTATTGTTGCTGGAGCTGTGAACTGATCCAACCATTCTGGAAAGCAATTTGGAACTATGTCCAAAGGGCTACAAAAATGTGCATACCATTTGACTCAGCAAGCAATGCTGCTTCTAGGACTTTATGCCTGAGAGATAATAAAAATGAGAAAGGATTCCACATGTACAAAAATATTTATAGCAGTGCTCTTTGTGGTGACCAAATACTGAAAATCAAAGGGATGCCCATCAGTTGGGGAATGGCTGAATAAATTATGGTATATGAGTGCAATGAAATACTGTTGCACTATTAGAAATGAACAGAAAGACTTCACAGAGATCTAGAAAGACTTATATGAACTAATGTTGAGCAAAAGGATCAGAAACAGGAGAAATTTGTACACAGCAACAACCACAGTGTGTGAGGACTTTTTCTGGTAGACTTAGAACTTCATTGCAATGCAAGGACTTAAAAAATTCTCAGTGGTCTTTTAGTGCAAAATACCTTCAACATCCACAGAAAGAACTATCAAATTAAATCATAGATTATAGAAGATCATTTTCTTATGTTTTGGTTTGTTATGTGATTTCTCCCATTAATTTTAACTCTTCTCTTCAACATGACTGTGGTAAAAATGCATTTAATAGGAATATATGTGTTAGAACCTATATAAAATTGTATGCCATCTTGGGAGGGAGTGTGAAGATGGAGGGAGGGAGAGGAAGAAAGGGAAAGAAAAAATCTAGCTTGTATGGTAGTGATTGTGGAACACTAAAAATAAATTTTAAAAAATAATATGTATAAAAAACAGAAGCATGAAAAGGTGAACAGGAAAGAGAATTCATAAGTGATTTACCAAAGTTGACCTCTTTACATTCCTACATGTAAAGATGGTATCTGTAACTTGTGAGACCTTCCTCAGTATAAGGGTAGTTGAATGAAATAGCTAGTTAGCTAGGAGGAGAAAGGGAGAGATAAAATAGGCTAAATTATCTCACATAAAAAAAGTAAGAGGGAGGTTTTACAATGGAGGGGGAAGGGGGAGGTAAGAAGGAATGAGTGAACCTTATACTCATTGGATTTGGCTTAAGGAGGGAATAACAAACACACTCAGTTATCTTACTGTACAGGAAAGTAAGGGGGAAAGGAATAAGGGGGAATGATAGAAGGGAGGGCAGATTGAGGGAGGGGGTAGTCAGAATAAAATACTTTAGAAAAGAGACAATTTCAGAAGAGAAAATAGAATAATTGGGGGTAGGATAGGAAAGAGGGAAATATAGTTATTCTTTTACAACATGACTATTATGGAGGTGTTTTGTATAACTACACATGTATAACCTGTATTGAATTGTTTGCTTTCTCAATGGGGATAGGTGGGGAGGGAAGAAAAAAGAGAATCTGGAACTCACAATTTTAAAAACAGATGTTAAAAAATTGTTTTACATGCAACTGGGAAATAAGATATACAGATAATGGGATATATAAATCTACCTTATCCTTCAAGAAAGTAAAAGGGAAGTGGGTAGGAGGAGGGGACGATAAAAAGGAGGGCAGATTGGGGGGTAGGGGTAATCAGAATGCATGCTGTCTCAAAGTAGGGGAAAGAGGAAAATGAGAAAATTTGGAACTCAAAATCTTGTGGAAATGAATGTTGAAAACTAAAAATAAATAAATAAATTTATATCTTAATAAAATGTCTATATGCACTAAAATATTTATAGTAGTACTTTTTGTGATAGCAAAATAAATGGAAGCAAAGTAGATGCCCAGTGAATAGTGAATGGCTAAACAAATTGTGGTACTCAAGTACCTGTTTTTTTTTCCTAATTTGGCTTCTGGTTGGATGAAAAAGTTGGTCTAAAGGTTAAATAAGTACCTGGCTTACAGGATGAAGGTAAAGGCCAGGAGATCTGTCTGAGAAGACAAAATCCAGATTTCTAGGAGGAGGGGCTCAAGACTAGGCATCACCCCTTTCTACCTAACTCCCAAGACTGACAAGTATGGAGATAGTATAAATTCACATCTTCTTGACCATAACTAAGAGCTCCTCTTCTTTATCTGCTTCTCCTTTTGTTCTTTTCACCCCTTCTCACCCAAAGTGGGCTTGATTAAGTGCAATAGCAATAAAGAAATTTTTATCCATGGTCGTATATTTTTTTTCCTATTTTTAAAAGACCTATTTCACCTGTTTTTTTTTTAAATAAAAGTTTCAAATTTTAAAAAATACTGGAGTAGTTTGCCATTCTGGCAACTATGTAGGTTATACAATATCCTAGCAAAAAGTGAGCTCTGACAGGAAAAAAGAAATGCTGACCAGCTGGTTACAACAAAATAATCTTCACGAGCTAAAGACCTTCCTAGAATTTGGTAGAGCTTATAGGAAATTTGTTAAGAGTGATATCCTTGTTATCAAGTCTCTCAAAGATCTAACAGGTGGCTATATGATTGGGGAAAAGCAAAAGAAGAAAGAAAAGAAGGGGCAATGTAGTTTTATATTTAAACTTTGGTTAACTGTCTCAATCATGCAACAGTTTTGATGTACATCCAAGAAAACCCTTAGTGCTAAATGCTGATACAAGCCTAGGAGACATGGAAACAGTCTTGTACCAAGAGAGTGAAGGTCACCAGAAAATCACTGCATTTTACAATGTAGGACTTAATGACAATGTTTTTTCATAAACAAATTGGAGCTGTTGACTTTGAAATAGTTTTGTCTCTGAGAAGTTCAGAGACTGTGTGTGTACAGAGCTCAATTTTGAGTATGAACTAACCACAGTCCACTGATTTAAATTTTGGACAGCACTAAGCTATATTATAGCTCTCAGCTACGTATAGCTGTACTAGCCAGTTAGGAGAGTTCAGCCTGAACTATTGGCTAAGGAAGATTAATGTGGATTCCAATGTCTTGTCCTATTGACCCTGTGAATTCAAAGGCATGTAATAAACATGAAATGAATGAAGACAATTTCTGACATGTAAAGAGAAAATCGTTGTCTCTAGAAGGGAGAAGCTAATCGTCTGAGACATCTTCTATAGGATATATCACCTACATTTGGGAATCTTGTTTTTTTGAACTAGTCCTCTTTGCCTCAATTGTCTTGGGTAAACTCTGCCTTGGGTAACTGGTGGTAAGAGCAATTGAAGGACAACAGAATATGAGAAACAATACAAGCCCATAGCAAAGAAGTGATCCTTAGAGATTCAAGTTTTATTCCTTATAAGGAGGCTAACTGTTGAGACAAAGGCAGAAGATGGACACAGACAATGGCCAGTTGGATCAGATTATAAGTGATTCACTTTATAGCACCCAGGAACAAGTGTTACTACTCAAAGAATTTTGAACTATGGCTATGAAAATATTACATACTGACTCTGGACATTTAGGTCAAAAAGGAACATGAGATAATAAGATTTTACCAATGTAAGTTGGCAGTGGATGTTTATTAAAAAACATATGTACAGAACTCAGTGTGTTCAAAGGAAAGAGCTACATTCTTTGCCAGTGTCTGCTTTGACCAAGGTTGGAAAGAAAATTTGAAATCAAATTACTCAAAAAAGCATTGATTTTGGCAAGAATCAAGAAGTTGGAAAGCAACATGGCAAAATAGAAAGGGTGCTGAATGTGAGCTCTTGGTAACTAAGTTCAAATCCTGGCCCTGTCACTTACTAGTTGTGTGACTTTAGGCAAATCACTTAACCACTCTGGGTGTCTTTCAAATTCCACACCATTGCCAGAGCATTGAGGCTTGGGCCAGAAAGTAATGAAGTAAGGGGTGACAACCTAGAGCTCTATGTTGCCACTTTAAGCCCCAATTCCTGATGCATGGGGAAGGGTCAATTAATCAGTCAACAAGCAATTATTAGGTGCTGTCACCCAGGCAAATCCCAACCCTCAAAACACAGAGGAATACAAGCTGAGGTGAAAACAGAATAGTTTTACTAGGAGGAAAATCAGACACTATTCCTGAGATACCCAAGTACAAAATACAAAGGAGCCTATGACCTAGGAGAGGCAGGGTCAATTTATGCTTGAAAATCACAAAAGGGAGTGTAAGGCCAAGCAAAGTAGGATCTTGTGCTTTTTTGTTTTACTAGAAGTCCCTCTGAATAATATGATTAAGAAGGATCTTTCCCACTCATTGTTAGGCTTGGGAAGATTTGTAGGAAGGTACACACCTTTGATAATGAGGCACTGGTTCTCAAGGGATATGATGCCCTCTGGCTCTAAAAAGTGTATAAAGACTCTGAGGTGTGATTTTATTTGGGGACTTACTGACTGAAAGTGTTTGTTTACCCAGACCAGGACCCTGGGAGGCCACTAAGGATCCCCTGGCTTTGAAAACCCAACTGTTGGTGCTTCCCTGCCTAGTAACTATGGTCAGATAGATGAATCTGTTGGCTGATTTGTGATATATGTATTGATCATGGTCAGGCAGAGGAAGCCATTTCTTTTAATCTTTGATTTCTCTGTATTTTCTTTGAAGCTGAAGGTGCTGACTCCCCTGAACCAGTTGAATGATATATGTGCTTGATTAAAGGAATGATAGATGTGCTTGATTAACATGATAGTTAAACCCTCAAAAGCTGCCTTTTTTTATGAATGGAGATCAAAGAACCTGTGATAGCAGGTCACCCTGGGTATATTGGGGCACTTACTAATACCGGGAGGTCCAGGTATATCGGGGAAAAGAATGGACAGTCTTCCCCAGAAAGAATTGGGACACAGAAGCAGTATGTTTTGTAGCCGTAAGGTTGGTTTGGGGTGGACACCTTGGCAAGGTCAGTCAGCAAGCATTAGCAAAGGTGTCTAGAAGTGTGGAAGACTTTGACTCGCTACAGGCTTCTGATTGGTTCTTTTCAGAAAACAAATTACTCTGTGTTCAGTACACCTGTCTGGTAAGGTAACTCACAGAAAACAGAAATATTAATCTCAAGTACTTTCACAGTGCTTACTATGAACCAGATACTGTGTTAAGTGCTGAGTATATAAAGGTAAAATTAGTTCCTACCCTCAAAATTCTCACAGTCAAATGATGGGCAAGGGGAACAACATGTTAATAACTAGATACCTACAAAATGTTCATTAAAGGATTAAAAGGTAATCTGAGAGGTAAGGCATCAACACATGGGGAGAACTCAGGCAAACTTCCTGAATAATGTAGAAACTATATTTGGTCTTTTATGCCATAGTACCTGGTCAATTTTTGTATATGTGCCATGTACCACTGAGAAAACAGTATATTCCTTTCTATCCCCATTCAATTTTCTCCAAAGATCTATCATATCTACCTTACCCAGAGTTTTATTCACCTCCTTAATTTCTTTCTTGTTTATTTTAAGGTTAGGTTTATCAAGTTCAGAGAAGGGGGAGGTTGAGGCCTCCCACTAGTATAGTTTTGCTATTTCTTCCTGTAACTCCCTTAACTTCTCCTCTAAGAATTTGGATGCTATACCACTTGGAGCATGTATGTTTAGTAATGATATTGCTTTGTTGTCTAGGGTGTCTTTTAGCTGGATACACTTTCCTTCCTTATCTCTTTTGATTAGATGTATTTCTGCTTTTGCTTTGTCTGAGATTAGTATTGCTACCTTGCTTTTCTTATATTAGCTGAAGCACAATATATTCTGCTCCAACCTTTCACCTTTCTCTGTGTGTATCCCCCCGCTTCAAAGGTGTATTTTGTAAACAACATATTGTTGGATTACGGCTTTTAATCCATTCTGCTATCCTCTGTTTTATGGGAGAGTTCATGCCAATTACATTCACAGTTATGATTACTATCTGTGATTTCCCTCCATCCTCTTTCCATCATTTGTGCTTTTAGTTCTCCTCTTACACAATAGAGTTTTAATTTTTGACCACCACCTCTCACAATCTTTCCTTCCTTCTTTCATCCCCCTTCTCTTTTACTGCCCTTTACCCTTACTACTCCTTCCCTCCCTTGTAGCTTCCCCTCCTACTGCCTATAGAGCTAGTTAGATTTATATACTTAAGGAGCCAAGATGGTGGAGTAGAAAGACTCACATTTGCTAGCTCCGAACCCACACCCATGGATTTCCTCTAAAAAGAACTCCTGACAAATTCTGGAACAGGGGAAGCCGTGCAGAAACACAGTGAAGGAGATTTCCGTTGCAGAGAGCCCTGAAAAACCGACCACAAAGGTACCTGGGCAGGAGCGGAGCCGTGCCCTGCGGAGCGCTCCCCTCCCCCGCTCCGGCCACGTGGCACTGAGAGGAGCCAGCAGACCCAAGCAGGCTTCTGGGACCATAATCTCCGGCCGCGAAGGTCCCACCACCGACAGACTCACAGGTCAGTGAGAGAGACGGGCTGAGAGGGGAGCGGGATATCTCCGGGACTCGGACCCCCTCGGGAGGTGGTGACCGCTGCAGAGGCAGAGGCCGCTTGGCCAGAGCAGGCAGGAGCTCCACCCCAGCTCCATTACAAAAGATCTCTGCATAAACCCCCTGAGGGAACTGAGCCTGAGAGGCGGCCCTGCCCCCACCTGAGAACCAGCAGATAAGCTCCCATTGAAGAGCAGTCAGCCTGCCGCCAAAAGCCCTGAGGCTGGGGAGCAGCATTTGAATCTCAGACCCCAAGCACTAGTGGGGTGAATCTAGGCCAGGGGGTGGAGAAGACTCTCAGAAATCAAGTAACTGGCTGGGAAAATGCCCAGTAAAGGGAAAAAAACTAAGACCATAGAAGGTTATTTTCTTGGTGACCAGAGGATTG
>JAQQSK010000498.1:0-18137 GCA_028658325.1 Potorous gilbertii
TTTATTGATTCAAAAAGAAAAACAAATTGTAAATAATAGAGATCCACAGTTTCATGCATAATCCTTTTTTTTTCCTGTTCCATGGAAATGCCATTTTTGGTATCTGCTAAGTTCAGAATAAAAATAAATTAAAAAATGAAATTTTATGTAAACTACATCCACAAGGTTATACTCATCTACTGGTTTAGTAATCCTATCAAAAAAGGAGGTGAAGTTAGACAGGAATAGTGGTTCTTTTTGAAGCCATATTAGCAATTTGTCCTCACTGCTTCCCTTTCTAGATTCTCTAACCATCTCTTTCATGATTTGTTCAGAATTTTTCCAGGAATTGAAGTCAAGCTCATTTTTCTATAGTTCAGAGATTCTGTTCTCTTTCCTATTTGGAAAATCAAGAATTGTTCCCCTGTACAATGTAACATTGCTGACATTGCTTTGGCAATCACATTTGTAGGTTCTTTTCAGTACCTGAGGATGTAGTTCATCTGACCATTTAACTTGGATTTATCAAGGGAAAGTAGGCATTTTCTATTTATTTCCTTACTTATTTGGGATCAACTTTTGGTGGTCATTTTTGTCATGTTTCTAGTGCAAAAGAAATTATTCTTGGCAGAAAATAAGTAAGACTTGGGGAAAAAAAGGGGGAGAGTGGGATTCCAGCTCACACTCTCCTCTCCATCTGTACTTCTGCCTGGTTTCAACTCCCTAGCTGCCCCCTCTTCCAATTTCCTAGACTCTCTCTTTCTCTGGTATGCATTAGGTGGTTAATAAATGTTAATGTAATAGAATTGAGTACTATCTTCTTTTTGTTGTCAGTTATCATTATCCCATCCATTCCTGAGCAAAGATCCTATCTCTTATTTGATCCTACCTTTTCTTCCAATATAACTTTACAAAGATACTTTCAGTTGCCCTTATCTTTCTTCGCCAGTCTCTGGTCATTCTGAGTTCTAGCATATATGACTTTTTTTATAGGATCGTGCCATACTTCTATTCATCCTCTATTACTTGGTCTTTCTTCTCCTTTATTTCTCTTTTAAAACTGTTTTACCTACAAATTTTATTTTATATTCAGTTCCAAATTATCTGCATTCCTCCACTTCCTGCTCTACCTATTGGAAAGGCAAAAAAAAAAATACAGTATCCATTACTCATTTGTGTGTAATGGATGTTGTGTTTTTTTGCATTACCTGAGTTTTGAAAAGAAAAAAAGAAGGAAACAAAAAGGGGGAAAAATTCTTCAGTCTGTACTATGAGTCTGTAGGATATGTCTGGAGGATTCATTTGTCATCATGATTTCTTTGGAGTTGTGGTGGGGGGTGAGGGAAGAGTTAAAGACCTTCCTTGCCCATTAATAGGCCTCAATATCTTTTCTTAATTTCCAATGAAACTCTGATTCTCAAGGGTTGTGATGCCCTTTGGCTCTGAAAAGTGTATAAATACTCTGAGGTGAGGTTTTACTTCAGGGCTTACTCATTGGAAGTGTTTGGCCAGAGGAGACTCTGGGAAACCATTAAGGAGCACCCTATCTTTGAAAACCCAGATATTGGTGCTTCTTTCTTTGGTAACTATGTATGTACTGCGTATGGTCAGACAATTGGAAGCCCTGTCTGCTGGTCTTTATTTCTCTGTATTTTCTTGAAAGTTTAGAGCACTGACTTTTCCTTCTGAACTAAGTAAATGGTATACTTGATTAAAGTGATTGTTGACCTTTCAAAATGTGCTTTCCTCTTAGAAAAGCAGATCTAAGAACCAGTGCAGCAGGCCCTCTTGTGTATGTTGAGGTACTTGCTTTTACAATCATTGTGTTGGTCAGACAAGTCTTTCACCCTCACTTATCTTTATGATATTGCTGTTACTGTGTACATTCTTCTACTGGTTCTGCTCACTTCACTATTCATCAATTCATATAAGTCTCCTGAGGTTATTTTTTTTTCTGAAGCCATCTGCTTTATCATTTCTTTTAGCCCAATAGCATTTCATCACATTCATATGCTACAACTTTTATCACCATTCCCAAATCTTTGCCTCTATTGTATATTTCTTTTTTAAAAAATCTAAATTGGTTAATGAATTCCTTGTAAATATATATATCTTTTCAGACAAATTTCTTTTTTCTTCCTCATTGGAATTGCTTCACTTTAGGATTTTATTCCAGAGGTTCTCTCTTTCCTCCTGAGATGACTTCTCTAGAATTTTTGTCCTAGAGAGCCTATCCTTCCTCTGAATCTTTTGAAAATGACTTTTCTTGAATTTGGGGTACATGTTATCTATGCACATATTTCTTCTCTATCACAAACTCTAGATGGAATGGTTACTTCCTTTCAGTGGTCCCATCCTTTCTGCCATAGTAAACATTTCCTCCCTTTATTATTTCTAGCTCCATACTATCTTTATGTCCTCATTGCATATTACTCTTCCTCCCATTACTGTCCAGTCAAAGGGGCAACTAGGTGGTGCAGTGGATAGAGCATTAGTGCAGGAATCAGGAGGACCTGAGTTTAAATCTCACCTTGGACACTTGATACTCACTAGCTGTGTGACCTTGGGCAAGTCACTTAACTCAGTTGCCTCATCCTGGGTCATCTCCAGTCATCCTGATGAATATCTGGTCAGATGGCTCTGGAGGAGAACTGAGGCTGGTGACCTGCACAGCCCTCCCTCACTCAAAGTCAAATGTAAGTCATGTCACCATTTCCCTGATGGTATGATCTTCTTCGGCAGTGAAGGACGAACACACACCAGTCAAAACAGCCTTCTCTGCTCCTCACACAGGGTCCTCCATCTCCCATTCCTATACCTTCAAACTGACTGCTCCCCATTCCAAGAATGTTTTCTATCTTCATCCCTACTTTACAGAATGCCCCTTCTCATTATTTGGGGGTCATCCATTTAGGGATGATACCTGGACCTATGGGAGCAGATGATATCACAAAGGGAGAGAGTATAGAGAGAGAGGAGAGAAGAAGGCCCAGGGAGACATTCATGTGAAATGGATGGATATATTCTTTCTGAGTCATGATGATAAGAATTACTGCAGGCATGAGCACACCCATTCAACTAGAATTATTAAGGACTTTGGTTATGTATGTATTTATTATTATTCTAGATATTCTTGTGGAATGGATTCGTAAAGGAAGATGATATGATTCTTGTTCCTCTTGGGCTTACAATTCATCAGATTATTGGAGATGAGAGAAGACCCATGTCTAAAATGGTGGTCAGAAAATCTTGTGCTCTGGTCCATTCAGTGGTGGGGTGAGAAGGAACCAAGCTGAGCTATTACACAGATTGATATCACCATTCCTTCTAGCATTTAGCAACCTTTCCATCAAATACACAGCTGAAAGGGTTCCTGACCCTTCTCGTAGTAGAAAGGAAAGCTTAATTCCCCATATTTATGAGGCTGTTGGACCCAAGCTCACACAAGGTGATGATCTCAGTCGAGGTGTCCTGGCTGAGTATGTGGATCATCCTTCCTCAGCCAGGCTCCTGGACATCTTCATTGTGGTGCATAAAGAAGGGGACATTAAGAATGAACAGCAAGTACCAGTTAAAAGTTATTTGATAGCAAACAGCAACGATCTATCAGATCTCAGCCAGTTGTCTGGGGCTCACAGGGAGGTAACCCTTTCAGTATGGGGTAGTGGTGATAGAGAGCTAGGAAGCTATGAGGCTGTCAAAAGTCTCACCTGCCTAAATGAACTTGGTTAGTTCTAGTGGCATTTGTTCTGTCATAACTTTCCTGGCCTCTGAGAGACTATTCAGGTGTTGAAGGCTCCAAGAGAGTCCACCTTATACAGATTGCTTCATTTGTCTGACTCAAGGATTCCGAAACTGAGAAAGAGGATAGTACCATTCTTGTGGGGTCGCCAGTCTCCTTTACAACACACAGAGAGACTGTCCTCTCTCAAGGCAAAGCAACTCAGAAAAATCTAAGATGCTTATTAAAAGGTTGCTGTTTGAAAAAATGTAAAAGCCTCTTTTTGGCATAACTCAGCTTCCTGGTTGAGCAGCTGGGTTAGCACAGTGGATAGAGTGCAGGGCTTGGAATCAGGAACTCATTTGTACGAGTCCAAGTCTGGCCAGAAAGACTTACTAGCTATGTGATCCTGGGGCAGGTCACTTAATCTTGTTTGTGTCCGTTTCCTCATCTGTAAAATGAGCTGGAGAAAGAAATGGCAAACCACTCCACTATCTCTGCCAAGAAAATCCCAAATGGGTCATGAAAATTTGGACACAACTGAACAACAACAACCACCTGGTGGAGATCCTAGCTATTGTTTTGGATCTCAGAAAGCCCTTTGGTTCTCCATCTTTTTTCTAATTCTAACTTACCTTGCTGATCAGTCTACCTGTTCTGCCTTCCATCTATATTCTTCCACTTATTCCTATCCAGGGATGGAGCCAAGAAGGGGCTAAATCAAGGATCATGGTCCAGAACTCTCCATGTTTCAGGCTGTGATATCAGGACAGACTGAGAGGCAGCATGAGAGCTTGAGAAGAGGCCACTAGATCTTCATTCAGAGGATCTGTGTTCAAATCTAACTTCTGTGACTTAGTACCAGTGCGCATCCTTCACAAGTTACTTGATCTCTATAGGACTCAGTTCCCTCATTTGTAAAACGAAGAGACTATTTCTGCTTTAAATCTTAAAACCATTTACTCTGTCTTATTCCTGAGTAATGGTAATAATCCAGAGTTCATCCCTCATTGCCAAAGAAGACTAGGCCATCGGAGAAATAGTGACATGACTTGCCCTTGATGATGTATATATGTACAATGCTTTACAAACCATAAAATGCTGCAATAATTATTAGTATAGTAATATACTTCATAATGTCAATATACTATGTATTATAGTATATATTATATAATGAAATATTATACTATAATGTGTTATAATGTAATCCATGACATATAGTAATAGATTTAATATAGTATATATTAATATAATATGTATTATATTATTACTATGTTAATAACATATTACAGCATTTATATAGCATTTTAAGGTTTGCGAAGCACTGTACATATGTTATCTCATTTGGTGGGAGCTACAATACAGAAGAAATGGTTTCTAGCCCTATATGCTAGGTCAGTAATTGTAGGAAGACATGGAAAGACAACAGGACCAGTTATCAGAGCTCTGAGCAGATGAAAGGTAAAACATCAAAAGACCAGAGGAAGAAGGTCTAAGCCTTGTAAGTGAAGGTTAGTAAAGTGATGGCTGCACTTTTTATTTCCAAGGCAGGTCTTCTCTAAGGCTCTATCCATGGCGCATGTTCTGAATAGGGACCATAGTGTCCTGTACCATGTAGAAACACAGTTTTTGTGTTTTTTTTCTTTTGTCCATTTAATCTTTATTGCCTTCTCTTTGGAACACCTGAGGAGGAACATAGAACTACCAGATGGAAGTTTTTCTGCCAGTGGAGTCAAGCCCAGAAATATATTGAGTCTGAATCATTCAAACCTCAGGCCACAGAGACCCAAAATCAACTGTGCTAATGCCAATTCCTTGATTCTCATGTTCTTAGGCTCCTCAAATAGGAAGAGGTCCTTAAATGGGAAGCTCCGGTTTCCCACGTTCTTTTGGTTCCAGTAGTAATGGTTCCTTATTCTTGTACTGTTGGCTTTTTTTCCAGTGATGTTGCATCTCCAACTCTAGGTTTAATGGTTTAACCAAAGTTTAATGTCAGATTCAGGATATTGGTTACCCAAGTTGGTTTGTGTTCATACAAATAGATACATTTCTAATTAGATACAGTGATCAGGTTTGTGTTGCTCTGAGACCATTTGAACTACCTGTCCCTATTGTTCTGAGTGAGAGTGTTGAGTAGAGTGCTCTGGGCCCCAAAATACTGACACTCTGGGTCCTGCCCAAATGAATTCGATTCAAGTCTTCTTTCAGCCAAAGAGAAATAAAGTTTATTAAAGATCTATCATATTGGCCAAACTCTTAAGAAATCTCACCATTGGCTAGAGTCTTAGGGAATCTGAGTAACTTCATGGAAATGGGATGCATCTTATTTACAAAAAGATTGTAGGAAGGATCTAAGGTTGGCCACCCCAAACTGGGGAGACTAGAGGAGGAGTTTAGGGAGGGTCTTGATAAGAGTAGCCAGTAGCTGAGGTAACTAGAAGTCAGACACCAAGAACCAAGAAAATGGGATTTTGATGAGATCAAGGGTGGGAAGTAGACAGAGGCAATCCAGAGGTCATAGACAATAGAGGGCTAGGCTAGTTTAAGGATAACAGATTTGGAAATGAAAAGTCAGATCAAGTGGGAAGATTCAAGGAGAGTACAAGGTGGGGTTTTTCTAGGGTCTATGGACAAAGGGGACTTAAATTCTTTAGCAGTAAGAGGTGGTCTCGGCTTGGACCTGTACCCTGTTAAGAGTTTAGCAGTAAACAGCTCTCAGCCATTCCTAGCTAGCATCTCCGACATGTAAAACAGCTATATTAGTACAGTAAGTGTCTAAGACCCCTTCCTGTAAGATCCTCTCTTATCTACCCTTTTCACCTATTGTGGCAACTGTCTTTATTCCATTCCAAGTTCTTAAATCACTCTTGCCTTGACCTGGGCTCAGATTTTCCAGCAATTTCACTCTATTCTAATTAATCAGGTATAATACTTGGGCACTATATCTCTGCTAAATTCAGAAGTACTTAAAACTAAATACTAAGTTTATAGCTAAATACTAGCCTGATCTTGTCTCTCCTGTGTCCTAAGGCTCACCCAACTTAACCAGTACCAAGCATACTGTAGTCTGGATGAAGTTGATTCATTCATTTGATTAATTTACCAAACAAGTATTGAGTACTGTTATGTACTGTGTGGTGTAATGCATAGTGAAGAATATAAATAAGGAACTCCTCTGTTGTTTGGTTGCTTTTCAGTCATGTCCAACTCTTCATGTCTCCATTTGGGATTTTCTTGGTAAAGATATTGGAGTGCTTTGCTATTTCCTTCTTCAACTCATTTTACGGATGAAAAAACTGAGGTAAACAAGGTTAAGTAACTTCCCCAGGGTCACATAGCTACGCAGTGTCTGAGGATGATGGATTTGAGCTCAGAACGATGAGTCTTCCTGACTCCAGGCACAGTGCTCTATCCACTGCACCACCTAGATGACCCAGACGGTCGCCTATTAATTGTAAATTAATAATTTAGCTGCTGACCCTTTGATTCTCTATTAAGAATAATAGGCCAGAATGCCATCCAGTCCTTGGCCCCTGTTTTACAGGTGAGAAAATTGAGGCCTGAGGAAGCCAAGTAATTTAATCAAGGTCAAACAGGTATCAAGGGATTTAAACCCACTTCCTTTAAGTCTTAAACCCTCTCCATTTCTGTGGTTTTATATTTACTTATCTCTGTGTATTTCATACCTCCCTGGCCTACCCAGTCAAATTTAAGCCTCTTGAAGGCAGAGACAACTTTCATTTTTTACCTTTGTATATCCAGTCCCTAACATGGTGCCTGTCACGTAGTAAAGACTTAATAAATGCTCATAGAATACATGAGTGAATGAAGGTTTTCCACACTGAGATAAAATGAAGATTTGGGGAATTCTGAAGGGCCACTCAGTTTTTTCCTCTAGGTAGTGGTTTTTAGCATGATTGACATACACACACATATACATACACATATATACACACATATACATACATATGTACACATACATATATGTATATATGTATATGTATGTCTATCTGTACACACACACATACATATAATTACTTCAAATCTCTTTTCTTTGATTGCATAGATTTGTGAAGCTTGCCCTTCACTGGAGTCACTTTTTGAGAAAGGGACAAAGATAAAAAAAGACTCTTTGGTTTTCTAGGTGCTAGGGTACCTATTTTCGAGTCCAAATGGACACAAACAGAAGCTATAGCAGTAACTGGGGGCCTAGAAAAGAGGAAGGTTTTATAAAGATACCTGTAAAGCCATCACATCAGTTTTAAATTTTAGATTTAAAACCGGATTTATGTATAGAAGATTTAACCATCTGCAACCAAATTGAATTACTAAACCCATTATTCACATAATAATGCTATTTATTATTAGCTACTAGTGCTACTTTACTATATGGTTGAATTTTCCTGAATAGGCCTGGTAACAATTTTATTTTCCATTTAACATTATAATAATGAAAAACAAAATGTTTATTGTAGGAATGCAGCAGAAATGAAGTTTCACTCTAAAAGAGGAATTATTTTTTTCTGCTTTGAATGTTTGGAAAGGCAATCTCTTTAAAACTGAAGGAGCTGGAACTAATTCTCATTTCACTGGTAAGCAGGACCACAGAAATTCTTTGAATTCTCCAACAGAAGCAGAGCTAGGGCTTCTGGGATGGCCTCGAGGAATCATCTTATTTTTGTGCCTGTTCAGTAGACTCACCTACTTAATTGGACCAGTGTAGACAGCCAGAAGTGAGCTCATCTGTAGTCTGAGTAGATGGCTGTTTCTTTTATATGATTTATGATTTGAAGCATATTAATAAAGTACTAGCCTTGCAATCAAAATGATTTTAAGTCCACCATTTGGGACACATTAGTTTTGTGATGGTGGATCAATCTTTTAACCTTTCGTTGAAACCAAATAGCTTTCTTTTTCTTTTTCAGATTAATTTAAAAAATATTTACAAACATTTTTTTTTCCTACTTCTCCCTCTCCCTCATTCCAACTGGGGAAAAAATGGGAAACAAACTTTTGTAACAAAAGCCCAGGCAATTTACTAAGACTATAAAATCTAAGAGGACTCTTCAGTCTGTATGATAGAAGCAGTTTCCATGACAGGAGTACCTCACTCTGATAAAATCACAGCTCTGGATCTTCCCAAGTAATTGCTAGCATCTATATATTGTTTTAAGGTTTATGTATAGTAGTTCTCTTGATCCTTGCAATGACCCTATGAAATAGATGCTTTATCCCCATTTCACAAATGCAGAAACTTGGGCTGAGAGAAGTTGTGAATTATCTAGGATCATAAAGCTACTAAATGTGTGAAGCAGGATTTGAACTCATTTCTTTCTGATTTCATGTCCAACACTTTATCCTCTGTATCACCTAGTTGCCTTTAAATAAAGCAAGCACTCTTAACTTGTTACTGCCCATTCCTTACTGATTTTGCTGTAGGCACTCACAGGGGTGGGGAATCTGCAGCCTCAAGACCATATGTCATCCTCTAGGTCCTCAAGTGTGGCCCTTTGATTGAATCCAAACTTCACAGAACAAATCCCCTTAATAAAAGGATTAGCTCTGTAAAACTTGAACTCAGTCAAAAAGCTATACCCAAGAACCTAAAAGGTCACCTGTGTCCTCAAGGACACAGGTTCCCCACTCCTGCATATTGTCTACAATTCCTATATAATTTAGTCCATTATGGGTAATAATTAACCAAGAATTAATTAATGAGATAGTTAACATGCTAGACATTTACCAAACATTAGTATATTAGCTCAAAGTAGTTTTTAAAATAAAAATTTTGTTATCTTTTTTTACATCACTTACATTTTCTACTATATTCCTCCCTTGCTCTTCTCCAAGAGACCCATCCTCAATACCAAAGAATAGAAAGCAAAAAAAAAAAAGTCCAACAAAATCATTCATCCTTTAGAGAAAAAATGACATTAAAAAAAACTTGGGACAGGTGACATAGTGGATAGAGAACAGAGCCTGGATTCAGGAAATCTCCTCTTTATGAGTTCAAATTTGGCATCAGATACTTACTAGCTGTGTGATCCTGGGCAAGTCATTTAACCCTGTTTGCTTCAATTTTCTCATCTGTAAAATGAGCTGAAGAAGAAAATTGCAAATCACTCCAGTGTCCCTGCTGAAAAAAACCCCATATAGGATCACAATGAGTCAGACATGGCATCAACATCAACAACCACAAAAAAGGAAGCCCATGTCAATGGATAGAATGCTGGACCTGGAGTCAGGAAGATTGAGTTCAAATTTGATCTCATATACTTACATTACCCTTCAGTCACTTACATTACCCTTCAGTCACTTAACACCTGTTTGTCTCACTTTCCTCAGCTATAAAATGGAGAGGATAATAGCACCTACTTCCCAGACTTGTGTGAGGATCAGATAAGATATTTGTAAAAAATGCTTAGCACAGTGGTTGGCACACAGGTGCTATATAAGTATTCATTTACCCTTGTTCTTTAAATATATTCCACATCTATTATTTCCCAGACGCTTTCTCGTATCTCTTCTATGGGCTAAGCTTGCTCATTATAATTTGAATGAATTCACTTTCAGTTCTTTTGGCTATTTTCACTTACATTTTTGTCATAATCTTCCTATGCTTCTCTGTATCGATTTTTCTTTCTTCTTTATAGCACAATAATATTCAATTAGGGAAGCTAAGTGGTACAATGGATAGAATGATAGAAGATGAGTCCATCTTCCTGAGTTGAAATTAACCTCAGAAACTTACTTGCTGTGTGACCTTGAGGAAATTACTTAACATTGTTTGCCTTGGCTTTTCATCTGAGATGGAGGAGGAACTAGCAAACCACACCAGGATCTTTGCCAAGAAAAGC
Organism: Potorous gilbertii; assembly: GCA_028658325.1. NCBI lineage: Eukaryota > Metazoa > Chordata > Mammalia > Diprotodontia > Potoroidae > Potorous > Potorous gilbertii. The sequence goes on from JAQQSK010000498.1 coordinate 10,558, forward strand.
CTCAACGGGGTCATGAAAAGTAGGACATGAGTGAAATGACTGAACTTAATAATCAATTACAATGACACATCATGACTTGCAATTTCCCCAGCGGATGAGTACGTAATTTGTTTCTCATTTCTTTGCTGCTCCAAAAAGTGCTGCTATAAATGTGTAGGTACACTTCAGTTTCCTTATCTGAAAAATGGGGATAACAGTAGCATCTCCTTCACCAGGTTGTCAGGATCAAATGAGCTAACGTTAGTTTATCATTGACCTCTTCATGCATGTTACTAGCAGCGGCATCTTTGGATCAAAGGGTGTGAAACCTTTTCAGGATATTTCTAAGCTACTTTCTAGAATGGTGGGATTAATTCACAGCCTCATCAATAATTTAATAGCATGCCCTTTGGAGGCAGCTCCATCACCGCTCTGATATCGATTATTTTTATTTTGTCATCTTTGTCAATTTTGCTGCTATTGTATTATTGCTACTATTAGTATACTTCATTGTTCTGGGTACCCCATCTACCAACATGTTTCTCAGTTTCTCTGTGACTTTGTAGTTCATGTTTGTGAATTGCTATATCTATACCCAACTTTGTAACGAAGATCTCAGACGTAAGCTGGGCCTTGAATAACAAATATGCAATTTATTACTTGGTGTATACATCCAGCTTTTTTAGATTGGCAGAACTTGCTAGAGCTTGTGCTCTGTTGGCATAAACTTTGAGAACCAAGATCACCTCTATGCCTCAGTTAGGCACTAGGCAAGACTTTAAGGGTACATGACCTCTAGACTATCTGCCATTTACTCTGATTCTATCTTGCATGTACTGATTATGCATGTGTTGTCTCCATAAGCACCTTGAGGACAGGGACTTCCTATAGGAGGTGTCCCTTGAAGGAAACCAAGGTTTTGGACAAGTAGAAATATGTTGGAAATATGTTCTAGGCAGGAGGAATACCAGTGTAAAGGCATCATGGAAGGAAATAGAATGCTAGAGCAAGAAAGCTAGTTTAGCTAGACAATAGAGTGTAGGGAGAGAAGTAATATAAAATAAAGCTGGAGAAATAGGTGAGATGATGTTGTAAAGGGCTTTAAAGGGTAAATAAAGGAACTTATATTTGATCCTAGAGATATTTATTAAGAAGAGTGATCTGGACATTTTTGAATTTAGAGAAAATCAGTCTGAGAGAAGCTTTCATTTAGAGATAGAAGAAGGAGGATAAAGGCCATCTGGTCCAAATTTCCATCCCACAAACGAGTAATCTGATGACTGAGTTGATTAAATTATTTACCCAAAGTCATTTGAACTCATAAATGTTGAAGCCAGAATCAAATAATAATTGACATTGATAATGGTGCTTTAAAGTTTGCAAAGCATTTTACAAATGAGCCTCATAAGAATCCTGGTGAGGTGACAGTTCCAAAGGACTTATGATGGAAAATCAGAGACAGAACTGATAAACTCAGTGCATATTGAAGTATTTTTTCCATTTTCTTTTTTTTCAACATGGAAATACATTTTGCATGATTTCACATGAATAATGGGTATCATATTATTTACTTTCTCAGTGGGCAGAGGAGGGGTTGGAAGTAGGGAAAGAATTTGGATCTGAAAATTTTAAAAATGAATGCTAAAACTTTCTTTAAATCTGTGAACCTTATTGGGTAGATATTATTGGCATTAGTGTCACCATTTTGCAGATGAGACAAAGGATTGGATCAAAGGTTAGCTAGTGAATGGGGCAGTATCTCCAAGCCCACGAGAACTAAATGTTTGATTTTCAGTTTGAGCATCCCCATTTTGGAAATCAGTCAATGGCTACCAATCAGGGCTTGATTTATTATTTTATTGATTGTTGAGACTTAATAAGTGTTAATAATTCAAATTCAAACTGACAAGCATGTGTGCATACTTTCTTTAAACATTTACCTAGCATACCTCAGATTTGAATGTGTCTTTCTCATTCTGAGTCTAGCCTTCTATTCACTAAGCCAAGTTTCTCCCTGGTCCTTTAATTGCACAGTGGGTAATAGTTTCTTTTGTCTTTTCTATTTCATTTAGATGCTGAACGCTCTTCCTTTCCCTTGTGAGCATCTCACTAAGCATCGAGGGCTTGTAAGCTGATGAATTGGTAGAAATAATATGAAAATGCCCAGGAAGATCTCCCTGGGGGGAGGGGGGGAAGGGTGGTAGGGTGGAGGCCCTGTCTCATGAGAGGCAAGAATTGTTTCTATTTCAGTTGAAATGTGAAAAAAAAATTAGCCTGAACTGGAGGAAATCATCATTACCAATGCTCTGAAAAAAGGAAAGTAGAATTCTCAAAATGTTTGTGCCCATATTTAAGGTAGTACTTTGAAACACTCTCTCATAACCTGTCAAGCACAATTTTGAAACATGCTCTCATGAAGGTGACTCTGAGCTGCTTTTCTATGCGGTCTGTTCTATTATAGATATAATGACAGCCAGCACAGATCTGTACCTCGCTATTATTTATTTAAGGGGCTGCAGTGCTCACTAAACGGAAACTACAGTCCCTGGTAACGGTAAAATCTTTTACTCCTATCTTAAGTAAGAAGAATATTTGAGATAGGATGGTAATTATTCCCTTCTTATTAAGAATTCTGCTTGCCAATTAAGGCTGAAGCAAAAGAAAAAACTGGAGTTACTTTGATACTGGGATACCTGTTAAGCTCTAAAATTCATGAGCTGTGTGCCCTCAGACAAATCTCCTTACCTCTCTGGGCTTCCTTTTCTTTAATTGTAAAATGAGGGGGAAGGGGAAGGTTTGCTAGATATCAGAAATCTCTTCTAGCTTCAATTCCTTATTACAAATAAATATTTTTTGGACATCACATACAGAGAGGTAGCGAAGTGCATAGAGTGCTATGGATTTAGAAATACTTCAGTTCAGTAATAGCAGTGTTTTGGGGAATTTCTAATAATATGTAAAGTGCTTTGTGAACCTTAAAAAGTTATGTTTGTTGTTGTTGTTTAGTCATGTCTGAATCCTTGTGACCCCATTTGGGATTTTCTTGGCAATGATACTGGAGTGGTTTGTCATTTCCTTCTCCAGCTTATTTTACAGACAAGGAAACTGAGGCAAAAGGGTTAAATGACTTGCCCAGGGTCACAAATCTAAAAAGTGTCTGAGATCACATTTGAACTCAGATCTTAATTTCAGACCTGGCACTCTATCCACTGCATCATCTAACTAACCTATAGTGTTACGTCTATAATGTTTAAAGTTCTAATTCTGACCCAGACGCTCAAGCAGTTGTTGTTTGTAGAAGACCAATGACAGCAGGAGGCTGATGTCTTGATTAGCAATGAATTGGATTTAGGTGAGCATTCTCTCCTCCAGAGTTATTTGAGTCCAGTGGCAGGACATAGGTCAAGATGACTGATGATGGCCCCAGATTCAATGGGAGATCTTGCCCTTTTTAAGCTAATGGTCTTTTTGAGGTCTCATATTGTTTGAAGCAACTTCCATTTAGTGATGAAGCAAAAGATAGCCTAGTTTGTCTACTCAAAACTATCAATCAAGGACGGGAAGGTTTTCAGAGTTGCTGACCAGAAGAGAAGCAACTGCTATTTATACTCACTCTGAGCCACCAAAACCCCCAAAATGAGTAAGTGAGGCTTGGGCTGGGACCTATTTTTGACCAGTCAGTGAAAGCCAGAGTCATTTGGGTTTAAAGGCATAGTCAAGTTAGCTCCATTTGAATCACAATGGGTTTTAATAGAGTCTGGTTTTTCAGAGCTACATTCCAGGAAATCATAAATGAAAGCTACAAAACAAAATAATTAATTGTCCCAGTGTATTTAAAAACAAACAACAACAAAAAAAACCCAACACGCCACAATGATAGAATAAATAAGGAAGAAAAAAGCCTAGCCGCCAACCTCAAGATTCCTTGTAAAGTATAAATGATCAAAATTTAAATTCCTTTGGACAGACTACCTGCATGTAAGGGTGTGACTCCCCACCTGGACAGAGGGAGAAGAGAAGTGGGTCAGAGGAGAGAGGAGGAGGATGAGATGCTCAAGCAATAGTTTACGGATCCACATTTCTAGAGCTGGAAGGGACCTCTCCAGGAACCGCTAACACTCTCATTTTACAGATGAGGAAACTGATTGCACCTAGGCAACTAGGTGATACAGTGGATAGAGCTCCAGACCTGGAATAAGGAAGGCATGACTTCAAATATGCCTCAGACACCTACTGACTGTGTGACCCTGGTCAAATCATTTCACCTCTGTCTGCCTCAGTTTCCTCTTCTGTAAGATGAGGATAGTAATAGTATCTGCTTCCTAAGGCTGTTGTGAGGACTGAATGAAATAATTATAAAGTGCTTAGCACGATGCTTGGCACATAGGAAATATAATAAAAATGCTAATTATTATTGAGGATTTCATTGCAGCCACTTAAAAGTTACCATATATGTCATTCATGGCTTCCTAAGTTTTAAAGAATTTTAATACAATAATATATGTTTCATACTGAAATTACTGATCATTCGATCTTTCATTGATAACCTGAAAGCCATTTCTGTGTCTTGTAGAGCATCAAAAAACCAGCACTATGGTCATAAATTTTCATGGTACAAGTGGAAGGAATGCCAAGTTTGAATTCTGACTCAACTACTGACTACTCATGTGATACTGGGGAAGTCACAATTTCTCTCCAGTTCTCAGTTTCCTCATTTGAAAAATGAAGAGGTTGGGATAAGATAACTTCTCAGCAAAGAAATGTATGCAAAGTGGATACTAGACCTGAAATTTTCTTGGTGTATGTACAGTGTATGTCTAAGTACACCTTAATATCTCAAATAAAAATTTTAAGATTGTATTCTAAATCACGCAGTGAAATTTAGTTGCAATTTTAAAAATGATTGTTTTATTTTCTTTATGTGAATAAAAATCTTGTCCTTTAAATCAAGTATTTAGAGTTGGTTTTTTAAGAAAAAGAAAATTCAAACTACTTAAATTCAATGCTCTGTCCCTGTCATTGCCTCTAAGTTCCCATACAGTTCTAAGCTCAGATCTCTTTATAAAACTTTTTAAAAAATAGTGTTATTTGAGTTTTTTGGTGGTTTGCATTTTGGATAAATGGGAATGTATGGTACATACAAGGGAACTCAAAACAAATATTTATTCTCCCTTAGTTCTGTTGAAGTGAGGGTCTGTTACTCAGTTTTTATGTATTTTTCCTGTCTTTTTGTGTTGTCATGTTGTTTGCAGAGGTCGCCTGCTGATATAATTGGCGAGACTGTCTCTATTGAGGTTACATGGTCCAGTAGCACTTGTACTAAATGTTCAGAAATACTCCCCTCTGGGCTCCCTTCTCTTCAGAGGATAAACAGATCCAAACTTTAGCTGTTGTCCTGAAGCCTAGAAACTTTCTGTAATGGGGCAGTATAGCCCTCTTGCCTCTTTGCAGTTTCTTTCTAAGGCCTGGTTGCTTCTAACCTGGGCTGCCTGTTTGATATTCTTGACAGGTCTGTTTACAGGATTTTTCCACACAGAGAGAAGGTTTGAGGGGCAGTTTTATGCAGCATTTGTTTCCTTGCTGTGTGGGAGTAATCCTCAGTGGATATATGTTGTGGAAGTAAATTTATACTTTGCTTTCCCAGCAAGGATAGAAGTGTATTTCCTGAACTGAATTGCCTTTCTCTTCCCATTTTTTTAAAAGCTCATTCTTTTCCGAGGGATAAAGAGAGGGGAGAGAGAGAGAGAGAGGGAGAGAGAGAGAGAGAGAGAGAGGGAGGGAGGGAGGGAGAGGGAGGGAGGGAAAGAGAGAAAGAGAGAGAAACATTTCAACCAACTTAATGTTTAGCTTTTGATCTCTGATTCTTAAAACTAAATCAATCTTAAAATGTAATAGCACTTGGGAAACATGGAGTTGTTGTATTAGTGTCAGAAACCTGAGGAGATGTGGAACAGCAGTCACCTCCATCCTTCTCAATTTCTGAAGGATCAGCACTGAATGGTACTAGAGACTTAAAAAACATTGAACCCAATTAAAAGCAAGCTGAGGCAGAAGAGAAACTCCAAGCCAATTTCTCCAGCTTTATGTGACCTTGTATTTCCACAATCAGGTGGGAGCCTCTGAAACTGTGGATATTATCTCTTCAGATATCATTATTCCATCTTTGTAATGGTGTTCTCAGGGAAATGGAAAAATGGATTACTTGTCTTAAAAGGAAAGATTTTTTCCAAAATGATACCGTCTATGGCATGGGCACTTCTAGCTCTAAAAACTCTGTAATTGGATGATTGCATGTTCATAGATTAGGCTTCTAATTGATCATCAATTGGACATATGTTATATTTTATATATATGTAATATGTATATATTATATTATATATTAATATATATATTATATATATATATGATCACATATTGTGTGTATGTATGTGTGTGTATGTGTGTGTAATGTATATATAAACATATATCATATACCAATCTGATCCCAATATTTTTGGGACTTAAGGGGAGGTTAGAAGGGGAGTGGGGAAGGTCTTAGAGAAAAATTATACTAGCCATTCAATATTAAAAACAATAGTTCTTTAGTTTTAATTTATGCAAGGAAGGTAACTTAACTTGAGATACTCTGTGGGCACAGAGAGAGGGAGACAAGAAGAAGCAGAGAGATACAAGAACTCTCAAACAAGAGCAGCAGTCAATATTTACAAAATTAGGGCTACAACTGACATCTCCCAAGTGGGACAGGAAAAGACCCAGAACAGCATTTTTGCTTGGACTATAGAATAATGAACATATCATATGGTGAGACTAAAGGAAGGAAGAGACTGAGGGAGACTGGGAGGGATGATACATCAGCCCACAGTGTTGAGATCAGTACTTTTCTCTCCTACTATCTTTGTTTTGGGCTTATGCTGAGTAAGAACCCACACCCTATGGCATACCCAGATTGGAGTGGCGAATTAGAACTAACCTAGAGTCATCTATCTCAATGATTACTGTGAATGGCCTATCTGAAGAGAAACTGTGATTAGCAATAAAACTGGGTCAGAGTGCTTCAGGAGAATCTACTGAGAAATGAAAGGAACTCTAGCACAGCGAAGTTGATGGTTCCAGTAAACACCTTCCAGGGACTAGAATGAATTGCCTCAAAAGTCTGGGGTGGAGAGAGGTGTCTTTTACAGGGGAGGTGCATTGCTTGATGTTTGAGCACTCTCGAGCTATTAATATTAGGTAAGGCATAAAACAAGGAAATATATATTCACTAAAGGTATTGATTGACAAAGGTCATGCAACTGGCCCAAGTTAGAGTCCAAGTTGAAGAGGGATTCCCTGCAGATGGTAAGGTCTTCCAGATACTTCCACATACCGTGAATGAAATTGTACCTGGAACAACGCAAAACCTGAAATCTCAAAGGAGTTTGGTCCATGCTAGAAAAATCAAGTAGGTGAATAATGCCTATTTTCTAGACTACGCACATACACACACACACACACACATATCCCTCTCTATATACATATATGTAGTATATATAGAGAGGTATATACATAATATATAAGAATATATAGAGGTATATATAGACTATACATATATTACTAATACA
>JAQQSK010000499.1:0-18087 GCA_028658325.1 Potorous gilbertii
AATCTCCTTCACTGTGTTTCTGCGCGGCTTCCACTGCTCCAGAATTTGTCAGGAGTTCTTTTTACAGGACATCTATGGGCTGTGGGTTCGGACCTAGCATAGGTGAGTCTTTCTACTCCGCCATCTTGGCTCCGCCCCCCCTAGACATCAGTTTTTAATGATGTTTACATCCTCATCAAACTGAAGGTCTAGAACATTGCATGTTGCAGAACCAATAATGTTGAAAATCTAATGAGTGGTTGCGTGTTTTAGAATTAAGAATGAATTAATAATTAATATTAAGAATATAGCCTGAATCAATTCTGGAAGCTCATTATATTACTTGGATACTACCAGCACTACTCAGAGTAAGACTGCTGTTGGAAATAATCTACTACTGCAGGTAAAAATACACACCCTTTGAAACTATGTCACTGACAAACAAAAGTTTGAATATAAGGATTTTTCACACTTTTGGTCTGACTTTTCCCTGGGAGTATGACAATTACATGTTTAAATTCCTCCGCAGATATATTCATTGTATGACCCTGGGCAGGTCACTTAGCTTCTGTCTGTCTTTATTTCCTCTCCATAAAATGTATATAATGATAGCACCTACTTCTCAGAGTTGTGAAGATAAATGCTTTGTAAACCTTAAAGTACTATGTAAATTTTAAGTATTAATATTATTCAGCGAGGAAGAGTCTTTTAGAGTGAACAAACAGATGATGGAGAATGATGGAGAAATCAAGTGTCTCTTCCACAGTAAAGGAACAGTGGGTAGGTTGGCATGCCCAGGAAGGTACTTTTGAGGGTCTTATATACAGTAGGTTGTGCAGGACAGAGGCTACATCTTTATCTCATAGGGAAAATGTTTTATTTTTTAGAAGACTAATTGTAGTTTCATTGTGTGCCTCTATATAAGAAATGAGTTTCTTCATGAAATTTTCTGTAGTATTTGAGAAATAATTTACCCAAACTAGGTGGTATCACCCCCTCCAAAACTTTCAAGAGACCTGCTGCTGTTGTTAAACAGATAGCTTTATTTAGCCTTTCCACTGAATTACTCCTCCCCCTGCTGGTGAATGTAGGAAAAAGCTGAAGCAGGAAAACAGTTCAGGGCATTTATTCCCTTTCTTGTCATTTAATGCAAAAAATGTGTCATGCTCTATTTAATGAACTTGAAAATATATACCATGACAACCGAAGCATCAGACCCATACCACATTTCGACAACCTGAAGAACACTGTTTAATAATAGGGATCATCTTTCATTTCACTCATTAAGACTAAGTGATATTTTTAGCTTTCTTTAAAGTAGACAATTGTTTTCTTTGTCTGCTTTGATGGAAAAAAATGATGGTGTAGAATTTTAGAACAATACATGATTCCAAATATAGACTTCTATTTCCTAGTATCATAAGCCTCCTAGGTAATGTAGAAGATTCATTTTTATGCTACATTTACAAAATATGTATGCTACAGTGCATATTTTATGCTATATGTTTTTATGCTATGCCATACTTTATAGATGTCCCTCATTTCATTGTCCATCGTAAGTGTGCTGCTTAAACAACATTCAACTGAAAACTAGTTGTGTTGTTCTTATCATGGATTTCTTGGCGGTCTTAAGTCTATATGCTTCTAACATGAGACTACTATGTAATGTAATAATTTCGATCCCTTCTATTTTCTTTCTTATGTGCTGCCCCATTTTCTCTCTCTATAACGCGTCAGTGGGAAAATTGGGATACTCTGTGTTGAAGTTAGGCTGAACTTCAATCTGAATATAAAGATTTTATTTTCTTTGATTCTTTCTTACTTTGATAGTTCAGAAGGCACTTTAGAGAGTTACTGAACTTCAGCATCACTACGCATAATACTTGTTTTAATTTAGGTGTATGAAAGTGAGGAAGCATGATATAGTAGTCAGAGAGATGGCCTGAAATCCAGGTTCAAATTCCACCTTTGAGCTACTGGGCAAGTAACTTGTATTAATTGGTATTCACTTCATTATTAGTTGCAGAGAAAGTGAAGACCTGTATAGAAGTTTTTTTCATGCAGGAGTTTTCTATATCGATAAAATCACAGGTCTAATTTTTATCCTAGATTTATGGAGGTGCCATTCAATAGAATTCTAGGTTACAGAATTTAATTATTTTAGCATCCTTGACAAAAAAAATAAATGTTGCACTTCTACTGTTGTTAAATTCTCTGTCACATGTAAAACTAGCTACCATAAAATTAACACATTTTCCCTAGGAGGTTCAATTAATAATGAGGATAGGGAAATATCACCAAAGGTAACATGCTGGGTAAAAGTGATTGAATGTATTTATTCAGAGAAACTTATTATCAACGAAGTAGATACTATTTTCTTACCATACAGACCTGCTTTAATCCTTCACCAAGAAGACCCTGGCTCTGTTTTAAAATTCATGTTGTTCTGGAGTGCCAGGATGACTCAGATTGGTAGAGGGATGTCTGCATCTGTAGATTTATGATGAGACTGTATCCTTTCTTGGAGTTTCTTGTTGGCTGAATACACACAGGCTCTGTGAAAGATGCTGGTCCTTCATGTACAGGCGTCTGTGGCACAGCTCTGCCATCCTTTACTGAGCTAAGGAGATGATGGTGTTGTCTAATCAATCAAGATTCTGAAAAGCTTTGAAAATATGCCCCTACGCCCTCCTTATGAGCCGCTGTCCAAAGTCGGCATCTGAAAACAGACTGAAAATTCTAGCTCAAGTCCCTTGCTAACTTCCCCAAGATTTACTTGGGTCTTTTGTTTCTATGACACAGACAGACCCTAAAATATATTGTGCCCTATCCTCCCAAGCCCAATTGATGTTGAACCTTGACTTGTAACAAAGAAAAACTGCTAAGCACAAATGACTGATACAGTATTTCATCTGAGAATATATGTAACAATCTTCTCTAACAGTGTTCCCCCTCTCAATTAAGAAGAAAAATTGGACCATAATTTTTTTTCAGTAGACCAGAGTTCTTCTTTTCCTTCATCATCATCATTGTCATCTTCATCATCTTTTTGTTCTTCTTGTTCTCCTTAAAATTGCTACATTTGCATTGTTGTAACTGCATATATTGCTTTTTTGAATTCTGCATATTTCATTTTGTATCAGTTGGTAAAACTCTTTTTTCTCTGAATTCCCTTTATCCTTAACTTCTTCCTGTGCAATAATAGTTTATTATATTAAGTAGGAGAGGTATTACAGGGTGGTGGAAAGAATACTAACTTTGGAGTCAGAGGACCTAGGTTCATATCCTGCTTCTGATGCCTAATTTTCTGTATGATCTGGGGCAAGTAGCTTTATTTCCTAGGCATCTGTCTCCTCATGTATAAAACAATGGAGTTGGACTAGAGGATTTCTCAGATCTCTCATAGCTCTCCCTTAATAATTCTATTATCTATAGATAGCCATAACAATTGGATCAATTGACATTCCATCAACCATGTATTAGTGCACCTATCCTAGCTTCTGGAGGAAGGAAAGCCTCAAATCACTCCATATAGGGAGGGAACTGTAGAACTTAGCCATTTTTCCTTTGTTTTGCTTTCCCTGAAGCACATTAGAGACACTAATCATTTTACAAAGGAAAAGTGAGCCTGGGGTGAAAATGAAGACTGTAGGAAAACATTTGATAAAACATGTGGTTGGAATTGTGATTCAGTAATGCCTCTTAGCCAAAATATTTGTCTCCCATATTTCTTTTTATTTGTAGTAGTTCTTAACTTTGTTGTAGTTGAATTGGTTTTAGTGATAAAATAAGTCATGATGCATCTGAAAGACTCAGCAGTCTTGTACAGCATGTTCCCATTTGACTCAGATGACATAATTCTTTGAATTGTTAGATGTTAGAAACAACATGGCATTACAGTTTTTAAATGAGCAGTTTCAGTAGAAACCCCACAGACTTCTGTTGTCGTCCATGCCACAGAAATAACAAAAAAAATAAGTGAAAAGCCTGGTGTGAATTTAGCGGGATATCTCTAGTATACTTTGTCTCTTAGTGGGGAGCAAGGAAGAGGTGAGAGGAGGTCAGGGCATGTCTACTTTTCATGTTCCTGAAAACCAGGCCATTTTTCAGATGAGCACCTGGGGTGTCAGATTCATTTAGGGAAACCCAGTATAGATAGAAAGAAGGAAGTGTGAGAAGTCACACATTGTTTCCTCTTCTTTCCAGCCTTCCTCACAAATACATCAGAGAGGCCTATTAGAACATTTTCTCCTGATGGGGCTTTAGAGTTTGTTGTTACAGGTCCAAAGAACTAGAGCAGGTGAAAGAGACTTAATGGAAATGACCAAAATTATGATACAAGTCCTTCAGTAATCCTAAATGATAGAGAAAGTGGGTCAAAACATTAGTGGTCTGGCCTTGAGAGGAAGGATGCTGTATATCCTGGAATGCTCAAGATTTAAGGCATCTGCCTAATATTCAACTTTTGTTGTTGTTTTGGTTACATCTGGCTCTTCATGATCCCATCTGGGATTCCCTTGGCCAAGATACTGGAGTAATTTGCCATTTCTTTTTCCAGCTCATTTTACAGATGAGGAAACTTGGACAAACAGGGTTAAATGACTTGCCCAGGGTCACATAGCTTGTAAGTGTTGGAGGTCAGATTTGAACTCAGCTGCCCTAATATTCAACTTTCAATACAGTAGTCAGCAACCACTGCTTTAGGTACTGAGTCTGTTGGTTAGGTTTTTGCCCCCTATGTATGTCCAACTTTGATGAAATAGAGATTTTCAGATTATTGCCAAGAGGTAGCCCCAGAATACTGAGAAGACTATGATGATGATTAAAATAATGATGAAGGCACTGATAGTAAAAAAAAATAACTAGCATATATATATATATATATATATGTATATGTGTGTATATATATATATATATATATATATATATGTATATAAAATGTATCAATTCTGTAAACCTCAGCTATGGCCAAAAAAGAGTGTTGGGGACTATCTTGCCTTGTAGTATGATCTGTGACTACATAAGATGTGAGAAATAACACCCAACATGAAAGGTCATTTCTTAAACTTGTGGCCCCGAAGGGGATGTCTTTCATTCCACCAATTTTACTCTCAGAATCAACTGGATTTATAAAAAGCCCATTCATTGGAACTGATACCCATAATCAAATTAGACCTTGGTTTTCCCCATGTTCTCTACAGTGCCAGGCACACTGTGAGAAGTTAATAAACATTAAATGATAGTTATTAATAAGTGCCAATGTTAGATGCATCTGTCAGTCTTGCCAAGGGTTAACAGGCCCTTGAAAGGAAAGGTCACTGTGTTGGCACTCTTACCCTCACCAGAGCTGGGCCCTTAGGGTCCAATTCAGCAGGAGTTCTGTGCCTCTGATGATGGATGGTATTTGGCAGCTCTAACACTTTGTAGCCATTTGCCAGAAGGGTTCTCGGTCTCTAAGCTGAGTCAAAACACATAAGGATATTATGGGACATATACCAAAAGGGACTTCCTGGTGGAGTGTGAGGTGGAGACATTAGCAAATATGAAGAAAGAAGGTTCTCCTGAGGATTCCGAGTTTAGCAATAGGCACCAGTGTTCTGTATTTGATCTCCTTTTCTTGATTGTGATGGGCCTTTAGATGAAAGGCAAGCTTTCAAAATCAGCAGATTATTATGGAAAAGCTTAGGGACCATGGACCCTATTATACTTTTGTCTCCAAGATTTCTGTGGAACATGAATTGCAAATCAAAACAGGAGAAACCCAAAGAATAAGTAGCATTTATAAAAGAACTAGGCAAATCTCCACACAAATCCTCAAATGCTAGACTTGCATGAATCTGTTAATTAGCTTGTAATGTAGAACAGGATTTCGGAATGACTGCAGATCTTTTTCTGAATATTCAATTCAATTGGATATTTGTTTATTAAAGCACTATCCCTTTCATTTATGAGAATAAATAATTCCTTACCATACAGATTCTCTGTCCCCTGTTCCCTCTTCACCCCCTAATAATTATGGACTGTGGAAAGGCAATTCATGTTGACTCAAATTCCTCTGAGAGAAGGGTCACCTCTTCATTCAAAGACCGAGACATGACTGATTGACACGTGTTGTTCCAACCTCCTCTTCCCCCATCCTTGAAATTCTTGAGGGCAGGGATAATTTTATTTTTTATCTGTATCCTCAGCATCTAATTCACTTGATAAATGATCTACCTAATAAGATCTTTTAAAACTTCTTTGTCTGGCATGACTTTGCATACATTTCTGTGTTTCTTGTATGTAGTATTTCCCCCGATAGGACCAAACCCCTTCAGGTCAGGGGCTAGTTTTTTATTTTGTTTTTCCTTATAACCCTGTTTGCCTCGGTTCCCTCATCTGTAAAATGAGCTAGAGAAAGGAAATCACAAGTCACTCTCGTATCTTTACCAAGAAAACCCCACAAAATTTGTCCTGACCAACAAACTCAATACCTGAAGCAGCGGTTATTAAATACTGAATGGTAAGTTGAATTTTAGGGCAGCTGAGTTTAAATCTCACCTCAGACACTAATTGTGTGACTCTGGGCAACTCACTTAACCTTGTTTGCCTTGGTTTCCTCATCTGTAAAATGAACTGGAAAAGGAAATGGCAAATTGCTCCAATATCTTTGCCAAGAAAATCCCAAATGAGTTCGTGAAGAGTTGCACACAACTAAAACAATTTAACAAAAGCTGATTATTCAACTGATACAGGAATTGGGGATCTTTATCCTGAAAAGGAGAAGATTTGAGGGAGATTATGATGACTGTTCTTAAAAATTAAGTGGGCTGTCAGATGGGAAAGGGATTAAATTTAGTCTCTGTGACTCCTGAGAAAAGAATTTAGAACAATAAATTGACATTGTTGGGAAGTATATTTAATCTCATTATTAAACAGACAAACAAACCACTTTTCATTATAGAGCTATCCAACTTAGTGAAATGTCTCCTGGGTCATAGTAATGAACACGTTGTCATTGGACTTAAGTAGAGTATAGGTGATCATCTACTGATGTTGAGAAGTGGATTCTTGTATGGAATTCAACATTGACTATACTAGATGACCACTCCAGGACCCTTCAGTTTCTGCCTAAGGTTTTATGATTGCATGAGATGTGTAACACCATATATATCTTTTCATTAAGATTCCTTAAACTGCTTATCTCTGAAACTGCATTATTTCTACTGTTTTAAATGTTTAAAGATTTTTATTTAAGGAAGTGATCAACAAAGATACCCATTAAAGAAAAAAGAAAATATTAAAATAATGGTATTCACAGGCTTTAGTACCTGAGTTTTGTAATTTATACCCCCCCCAAACTTGACATTTTAGCTACTAAATCAATGTAACAAAATAAGCAATATTACCACGGAAGAAATTTCTGTTCAGGTGACTCTAAATCTTTAAAATTTTCATCATGCTTCTTTACATAATATAGTTTATATTTATTTTTTCCTTCATTTATTTTAGTTTTTGCCATTCACTTCTATAAGATTTTGAAGTTCAAATTTCCCCCCTCTCTCCCTGCCCCTACCCCAAGACAGCATGTAATCTGATAAGGTTCTACATATATATTCATATTAAACATATTTTCACATTAGTCATGTTGCAAAGAAGAATTAGAACAATGGGAGAAATCATGAGAAAGAAGGGGAGAGAGAGAGATAGAGAGAGGGAGAAAGAGAGAGGGAGAGAGGGAGAGAAGGAGAGAGCACAAATAATATGCTTCAATCTGCATTTAGTATTCATAGTTCTTTTTCTGGATGTGGATAGCATTTTTCATCATGAGTCATTTGAAGTTGTCTTAGATCCTTGTATTGCTAAACAGAGATAAGTCTATTACAGTTAGTTATTACACAATGTTTCAGTTATTGTATAAAATGTTCTCCTGGTTCTGCTCACTTCACTCAGCATCAGTTCATGTAAGTCTTTCCAGGTTTTTTTCAGTTCCCCCTGAGCATTATTTCTTATAGAATAATAGTACTCCATTACATTCATATACCATAATTCGTTCAGCCATTCCCCAGTTGATGGGCATCCCCTCAATTTCCAGTTCTTGGTCACCATAAAAAGAGCTGCTATAAATATTTTTTTGCTTGTGGGTCCTTTTCCTGTTTTTATGATCTCTTTGGGATACAGATGAGGATGTGGTATTTCTGGGTCAAAGGGTATGCACAGTTTTATGACCCTTTGTGTATAGTTCCAAACTGCTCTCCAAAATGGTTGGACCAGTTCATAATATATAGTTTATATTTCCAGGTAAACTGATGACTTTTCAAGTTGCTCACTATTTTTTTTTCATTTTTCCATGTAGTCATGAAGATGTTTAGTCCCTTGGATATAGTATTAATTTGATTCTGCTGACATTTTATAAGGTAGATCAGTTTTGAATTCCCTGTTTATTTGAGGGGATAGCTAGATATCACAGTGAATAGAGCATGGGTCTTGAAATCAGGAAGACTTATCTTGCTGAGTTCAAATCTGGCCTCAGATACTTACTTAGCTGTGTGACCCTGGGCAAGTTCCTTAACCATGTTTGCCTTAGTTCCTCATCTGTAAAATGAGCTGGTGAAGGAAATGACAAACCACTTCAATATCTTTGCCAAGAAAATCCTCAAATGGAGTCACAAAGAGTTGGCCACCACTGAAATGACACAACAACAAAATTTATTTGAGGAAAGAAACATAAAGATGATATTTTACCTTCCATTAGTTAAGGCAGATGGGGTAGCAAAAAGTGGATGTTATATGCCCAAGTGTATACCATTAAACAATCCCATTTCCCTTTAATTTTTAAAAATTATTTCTAATTTATAGGATAAAAAAGTATTTCTGTAACATAGCATAACAAAAAGATGATTGTACATGAAACTGCAAATCTGTTGTGTACAACTTGCTATTCCTTTTAAATATATTATAAAGTTAATGTAATATTGCATGAATAAATATTTACTCAAGTAGTCACAACATATTGAGTGTGTAAAACATACGGTTTTGTCCCAAGGTGGGTTATAATATAATTTGTTATGCAGGTATGACACAAAAGAAAAGTATGGGAATGTCCTCCAGGGGGAAATGGAAAATTGCAAGAGATATTTTTGCTCAGTGACTGTTCTTGCCATGAGTAACCTTTGGGAGACATTGTGATCGTCTCAGAAGAGCTTTCCTGCTTAAGACAGTCAATATTGAAATGTTCCTATTTATTGATGTTCCTCAAGTTTGTAATCAAAAAGAAAATTGGAAAAAAATTTCTTGAGTAATATTTTATTGTTTTGCCAATTACCTGTGAATCTAATTTGTAACATTTGTTTTTGAAAATTTTGAGTTCTGAATTCTCTCCATCCCTTCCCTCTCTCCCTTTCACTGGAAGTAATCATTTTGATATATTATACATTTATAAACATGCAAAACCCATTTCCATATTAGTCATGTTGTGAAAGAGAGTGCAGACCAAAATCCCCCCCAAAAAACCCACAAAAAAAATTAAAAGTAAACTGTAGTGTGTTTCAATCTGCATTCAGATTCTATCAGTTTTTTCTCTGGAGTCAGATAGCATTTTTCATCATGAGTCTTTTGGACTTGTCTTGGAGCATTAAGTTTCTGAGAAGAGCTAAGTCATTCACAGTTGAGTATTGCTGCTACTGTGTCCAGTGTTCTGGTTCTGCTTACTTCAGTTTGTATCAGTTCATGTAAGTCAGATTATTTTCCTTTTTTAAAAAAAATAATTAATTTTTAGTTTTCAACACTCACTTTTATAAGATTTTGAGTTCTAAATTTTCCTCCCTTCTCTCCCCTCCACACTCCCCAACATAGCATGCAATCTGATATAGCTATACATGTACAATAATATTAAACATATTTCCACATTAGTCATCTTGTGAAAAAAAGAATCATAACAAAAGGGGGGAAATCCATGAGAAAGAATAAATAAAAAACAAAAAGAGAAAATAGTATGCTGCAGTCTGTATTCAGACTCTGTAGTTCTTCCTCTGGATGTGGATAGCATTTTCCATCATGAGTTTTTTGGAATTGTCTTAGATCATTGCATTACTGAGAAGAACTAAGTCTATTATAGTTGATCATTGCACAATGTGACTGTAACTGTGTACAGTGTTCTCCCAGTTCTACTCACTTCACTCATCATCAGTTCATGTAACTATTTCCAGGTTTCAAAAAAAAATTAAGCGTCATAGATCTCAGTTATGGAAGTGATCTTAGGGAATCTCTAATTCAGATCCCTGAAGTCTAGAGAAATTTCCCTTATGAGAGTTGACATGAAAGATAAATATATCAATAAATATTCTTCCTTCTTAGATTCATAGACTCATAAAATATTAAAATATCATATAGCCCAATCCTCTTATTTCACAAATGAGGGAACCCAGGTCAAAGAGCTTGTGATATATATGCCTAAGTTCACATAGCTAATTACACAAAGACCAAAGTATTGTTCCATATAAACAGGACAAGAGTTTTTGAGTAGTTTTTTCACTAGAGAAGTTGCTCAGCTAATGAGTAACAGAACTGCAACTAGAATTCAGGTGTTGGGATTTTACATCTAATGCTCCATCCACTCCAGCTTTGGTACTCTCCTATGGGCTTGTCATGGATCTATAGACCTGGTAAACTAGCTGCAGGCTCCTCAACCAAGTGCAGTGAGGAAACAATGGAGGTGAGTCTTGGGAAAAGAAGTCAGTATAATAGGAAGCAAGGATGAGGGTACACAGTGAAAAAGGAACCATCAGCAAGTATTTATGAGCAAAATGGTGCATGTTTTCTGCCCTTATGATAGTTATTATAGGGAACCTGATACCCATGATGTCAAACTTATGGCTTCAGTCTTCAGAGTTTGGCTAGTTAGCTTTGTTCTCTGTCATGGCACCACTTCCAACTATTGGTCTAAGCCAGCCATCTCATGGAGGAGTGTAAAATGATGCCCACCAGTGAAAAAAACTAGTCAGAAACTAATTGTCCTTTTTATATGGGGCAATATTTTAGTCTTCATCTGTGTAATAGCTATGTGAACTTGGGCATGTATGTCAGGCTCTGTGGCATAATTTCCTCATTTGTGAAATGAGAGGGTTGGGCTCTATGATATTTTGTTATCTGTCTCTGGTATTTAATTTTCTAAGATTTTATGAGTATGAATCCATTAGAATGGCACTATCATTTTGAAGAATATTTAACTCAGGAAGGATGTATTTATCTTTATGTCAGTTATTGTAATGGGGACATCCCAATTTTTGTCTGTAATTTTTTCCCACAATGTTTGAGAAAAAATATTAAAATTATTATTACAAAGCTAAGACGTTAGCCTTCCTTCCTTATTACCACCTTGCAAAAGGGAAAATATCAAAAAAAGCTGTTGGGAATTTATTTCTTTCCCATGGTCCTTTCCTGTGGTACAGTGGTTAGGGTGTTGGACTTGGAGTCAGGAAGACCTGAGATCAAATCCTTCTTCAGATGTTTACTAGTTATGTGACCTTGGACAGCTCACTTAAACTCTGCTTCAGTTTCTTTGTTTGTGAAGTGGTACCTGCCTCCCAGGATTCTCGTGAGTGTAAAATGAGATGGTTGTTAAATGTTTTGTGAACCTTAAAGTGCTACTTAAATGTCATTATTAATTATTGCTGTTATGTCTTTAAAATAGTGCATATTGTACGTGGACAGTAGATTAGAAAACAAAAGGGATAGAGATAGAGTCAGAACCTGTCATTTCTTTGGAATAGTGAATTCCCAGTTGGAAACTTCTTCTAGCAAAGCAGGTTGGCACCTTCTCTGCATCTTACAGCCTTAGTTGTATGGGAAGCTGAGAGATGAAGAGATATGTCCTGAGAGATATGATCTAAGGAATAAGAGGAATGATTTATTGTGTCCTTATTTTATTCCAACAATATTAATCAGTTTGGTGTGACTCTATGGGGATAGTGATTACACTTGCCTATTGATATACATTCAGTAAGCCTCTAATCTTTCTTATAATAGACCCCAAACATTAAACCACAAAATTTTAAGAAGTTTGTTTGCTTAATCATAGGAAGCTAATTAGAGGAGCTCCACTCTTGTTTTTGCCTTATTATGGTGACCAAGCCCAACATGGCAGAGATGACTGAATAATATCAAAAGTCCTCCAGCTATATTTTGTTGCCTCTCCATTCCTCATCATCCCTCCATTGTCCAATATAAGCAGGTGGCCATGAGTATTAGCCCATGTGTATATTCTAACATCTGTTTACCAGCCCAACATGGGTCTGCTTGTCAGCCTTGTAATACCTCCTGGGAGTTCAAGATAGATCTGTGAAGGTCTGCTCATTTGCTCAGTAGGACCTCCTATAGGGTCAATATATAGATTGGCCAACAAATCATATTCTATATTTTATGTAGACCCTCCTGGACTGTCAAGGTCAAGGACCATCAACTGATGAGACTTGGTATTTTACTTTGAGTACCAAGCACTATAAAACTAAGTCCCAGGAGGAAGGGGACATCTCAAATCATGAGGAAGATCTGAGGTCCACTTCATTAGAGGGGGCCATGGAAACTTTAATAAAGTGCTATTGGTTGAAGGTCTGCCTCAGCTGCTTTTATTGTAGATTGGACCATTTTGGACCCCATCTTCCAGCATTACCTAGATAACATGTATTAAAAGCAGGACTTAAACTCAGGTCTTCCTGGCTTGGAGGCGAATTCTCTATCCACTATACAATATGCCTCTCTCACAAAAACATTCATAAAAAATAACAGTAATTAAGCTTGAATTATAAACTAAAAAACTACTTTGGAGCAGGAAGGTGGTGAGAGGAAAGTAATGGGGGGAGCGGAATGAATTCAATGATTTCAGTCTTCTCATAATCACATGAAAGTACATATCTGCCTAAGGCCATTCAAGGTCAACTTAAGTAAATGAAGAAACACATAATGCCCACAGTATTTCTGAAGTTTGAAACTAAGAGATTTTCCTACTTCTGTGATCAAAAGGTTATTCAAATACTAGTGAACTAAGCCGAGAGATGACTAGTGGAAAGTGCTCATGTAGACAAGGACATTTTGAGATTCAGGCTGCTGACCGGCTACATCAGGTAATGGGGAATAAATTAGCCAGGTTGTCTGCTTTGAGCAAAAATGGAGAATTCCTTTCATATACCATTGTCATTCAGAAATGCAAAAAGATCAATATGAGTCTTTGGGGTTAAGTGAATTTGAGTGGTAGCTAGTTGTATGCCTGTCCTATGCCACACCCCACTAGTTTGTAAACTGCTTAATAACAGTGTTTATGACATATTTAACTGAATCTGAAGCATCTCACATACTTCTTTACACTGAATAAATGTTTGTGGATTTAAGTTAAATTAAATTAATAATTTGTCAACTCGGGACAGTCATTTCTTTTTAAAATAGTTTTTATTGAAATCTTTTGTTTTTACATGGCCCAAGTTCCTTCCTGTCTCCTTCCTCTTTTCTCTTTTCTCACAGAGGACCTTAGACCTTACTCATAATTTGAGATGCCTCCTTCTTCTAGGTGGGTATTATCTGGGTATCAGGTCCTAGCCTTACTTTTATGGTGCTTGATACCCAGATGTTACAGAAGAAGTGAAGTAAAATGCAGTCTCATTGGTTGATAGACCTTGATCTTGACCCTCTAGGAGAGTCTACATAAAAAAAAGAACACCATTGTTTGACAACCCCTTATTGAGATGTTTTATGTGTATAAATATGAAAAAGAGGAAAACAATCTATAATACCAATCAATTTACTGAAAAAGTCTGATGTTAATTGCATACATGTGTATGGAACAACCTCCCTCCCCCCATCACAACTTTGCACACTCATAGCTTTTCTTTACGTCCATGTTATTCTTTAAAATTTTTTAAAATTTCCCTTTGATTTTTCTGAGGTCTTTCCTTTTATTCTTTCTATGGAATTCTAAAGTTCTATAGTAATCTTTCTATGGAATTTTTTTTATAGTATTTTTTATCTGGAATTTTACATTTCCCCCCTTGACTATATAAGTAACTGTCCCTTCTATTCCCGTACCCCCCTCTCCCAAGGAAAGTGAATTGAAGTTTCAACAATTCAGTCCTCTGTAGAGTAACTGTCCATTTCTTTCCATTGTTAGCTTGATGTCCCTCCTGGACAAGATGACTTCCTACAGTTTCTCCCTGCATTTTGCTTCAGATTTTGTGGCATGATCACCCATTCCTAATCCATACATGCTCTGTTTTTGGTATTTGGACATCTTCCAGTAACCCAGTAGGAGCTTATTGTTTCCCAGAAAGAAGGTATTATTATTTTACCCAATGAATAGAACAGTTAATTCATTAACTTTAAGGGAAAAAATGGTTGTATTCTCTACATATTCTACTTGAATGTTTAGACTAAAAGAACCATTATGTGTATGTAGTACTCAAGAGTGACATTATCTTTTTATTCTTGTATTATAAATGATAAAAGTTGTATTTTTCACTTATTTTGTCTTAAAAGAGTCCTTTCAGTCTTTGTCTCTATATGTTTCTCTTTCTCAAGCTCCATCTGTCTCCTTCATTGTGTTGTCCCAAGTAAGTCTAGTGACTGATCAGGACCCCGAATGTTGAATCCCCCAAAAGGGTCTTAGAAAAAAGATGTTGAGGGAAATATCCAGAGAATATAGTCGACCTCCTATCATTGTTAGATTATGCTCTCCAGATGCAGAAGAAATCAAAAACATTTCAATTAGAGTATATCTTAGGGATCAGATAACGAAGTGTGAAAATTTTCCTTTATGTCCACTCTTTTGGTTGTATTGCGACACTTCTCCCAGACATTAAAGGGAAATTAAGTCCAAAGAAGGGAAAGTGTTTGATGTGAGAAAATGCAATAACTATTCTAAATATCAGCTAACTTTGCTTTATTGATTTAGATTAAGATTAATAATATTTTCTTGTAACTATTGTAATTATTAATAACTAGTCTTTATGTAATACCTGCTATGTGCCAGGTACAATGCTAAACACTTTACAAATATCTCATTTGGTCCTCACAATAGCCCTGAGAGGTGGGTTCTTTTTATTATTATTTATTATATATATATATATATTATCCTCATGTTACAACTGAGGAAACTGAGGCAGACAGTGTTAAGAAATTTGCCAAAGGTCACATAGCTAGTAAGTAGACACTGGCAAATAAGGTCAGATTTAAGAATAGGTCTTCTTGACTCTTGGCCCAGCTCTCTATCTTTTGAGCCACCTAGTTGCCTCTAAGTAGAGAGATTTAAGAAAATTATTGATGACTGTTTTGGTTCTTACTGTCTTGGAGTGGTGCATTAAAATTCAAAGGCAGATAGGAAGCAGATAAAGTTTAGTTGAGCTACCTCCAGACTGCATTATTCAAATACCTGGGAATACTACATGGGAATTTAAAAACATTATTTTGAGGAGTCCATAGATTTTAATCAGATTTCTAGAGGGATTAATAACACACAAAAAATTGAAGAATCTCTGGGCTAAAGTCATTTCAGTTATAAGTCTATGTTCTGATGAGCTGTTTAATTCTATTTCCGATGAAAATAGGCTCAGTTTTCACAACCCCAGCATTTCTTAATTGTCTATGGCTGCAATTACTGCATAAGATTGTGTATAGTATGTTTTACTGATTTCTAAAATAGGTTTGGTGGTTTCACACACATTATACTTGTAATTAGAAAAAAAACTACATTTAATTTTGCAAGTGCAGTCCCAGATTTATGTTCTAAATCACCAATCAGAATTTGGTTTTATTTTTAGTTCAAGACTGAATATTTTAGAGGAGAAATGTATTTTCCATAAGGAAGAGGAAGAATTTGACTTATTTAACTATAAATCACTTATAAACAGAAACTTCAGAATTTGCTTCATGGAGATTAAGTAGGCTAGCTGATACAATAAGAATATTAAGCCTATTAGTTCTTAGCACAAAGATGCACCATCTGATGTAGCCTGAATTGATTGGTGTTTCAATCGAATCAGTTTCAAGCTTCAAGTATAGAAGGGTGATCCTTGAATGCATCCAAATTCTATTTTGTGTCTACTTAAGAGTCCATTCAACTCAAGGGTTGTTTTCCATCTTATCATTCATATGAAGTATTCCTTAAATATCCCAAAACAATCAACTGTTTAAAGGAAACAAATTATTGGCCACCACCAACCAGCCAAAGGGTCCCTCTCCCCCAACCCCCACCCCCATTTTGCATGGATAGGTTGTGAATAATCCAGTCCAGCTGCTCTGCAAATTCAAAATGTTCATTTAGGAGGAAGGAATCAGTGACTAGGGGATAACAAACAACTGCTGGGAAATTAAACAGAATACTGGCAGCTGTTGGTTTTCAGCTGCTTCCCTTAAAAGGCCTCTGAGAAAAGAATTTCATTTGCTTTAAACAACATGTTTTACATGTCAATACAACACACCTGCCCAGATCTGGGGAATTGGAATTCTCATGGTAACTTCTCCCTTCTTATCCCCTTCTACTAAATCTGTTAATTAAAGGCATGGAGATAAAGAGGAACCACGTCCTTGTGACTGTTAATCCAAGTCACTTATTTTCATCAAGGAAGGAGAGTCCTTTACTGCCCGAAGAAGAGTGCCTAGGTGGTTATTTCTTTCTGGATTCAAGTAAGATCAGCATCATGAAATTAAGATCCGGTTAATTCTAAAAGGTAGTGAGCAAGTCATGGCTAGGAGACTGGGCTCAAGGCTGGGAAGACCCAAGTTCAAGTGCCATTTCTGGCACATCCTGGACAGATGATGCTGAGAAAATCTGCACCTCCCAGTGCACAGGGCAAAGATGTCAAACACTGGCTTGCAGTTGGCCTATAACACTCTTGTATGAGCCCAAACCAGATTAAAATATAGTTGGAAAATATTTATCAAAATAAATAAAAATAAAATAAATCATAGATAATATTACATTATAAAATTAAGTCATTATGCAACCAATATGATCCTTACCTACAGTTTAGTGGTCCCCATTTTTATTGAGAATAACACCACTGTTCCAGGAAATGCTGAGACTTTAAGTTGCAAATTTAGAGGTCTCTGTTTCTACATGAGTTTGACTCCACTGGTCTAGAAAAGTCTCTGAGATTCTAAGTTGCAGAGCAGGAGGCAATGTGCATTGACTAAGAGAGCATCTTCACCTGGGAGTTCCCTACACCAATATATCACAGATCCAAGATGGGTTCCCCAACCCTTCGTAGACTAGATGCTGTAGCAATGAGAGGGGAAGGGAGGAGAGCCATTCATTCTCAGGTGGACAAGATGCTCTACTTTTGGCAAGTGATTGCACTTTCCTGATATGTACATGGATGGGGAAAGGGGAGAGGAGGGAGCATCATATTTCTTTTTTTCGAAGTATTTTCTTAAAAGATGGTAGTACGACACATTAACTGTGGAGAGATTGGTATTTTTTCTTTGAGTGCTTCACTTTTATGTCACAGGTGTGTGTGCACTCTGTTCTCATTCTAGGAAATTAAACAAAAGTCCCAGTTTAACCACTATGTTGGCAAAATAGAAATCAGTTTGATTTGTATTTATTGTAAACAGTTCTATGGACATCTATGCTTGCAACACAAAGCAAAAGCATTCTGATTTGAGAATTTAAGCCAAAGCAGCAAGTAAGACACACTGATCAGCATGGGTTCAAGGCAGAATTCATCCCCAGCATCAAAGGAGCTGGTGGTGCAGTGGATAAAGTATAGGAATCAGGAAGACTCATCTTTCTGAGCATAAATACAGACTCAGACACTTACTAGCTGTGTGTCCCTGGGCAAGTCACTTTATCCTGTTTGCCTTGTTTTCCTCATTTGTAAAATGAGATGGAAAAGGAAATTACAAACCACTTCAGTATCTTTGACAAGAAAACCCCAAATGGGTTTGTGAAGAATCAGATAGGACTGAACAGACAGAACAGTACTAAGTGGAAGCTGTGCCCCAGTTTATCTCTGCACTGTTGAAGACATTTGAAGAAAAGTTTAAAAGTTTAAAATGTCAAGGTAGTGGGATAGACTGTAACTGTTTTCCCGGAGAACTTTGCTGTTATTATTGCTTGTCCTATCTGCCTGATATTCTGGATAT
>JAQQSK010000500.1:0-18070 GCA_028658325.1 Potorous gilbertii
AATATCAGGGCAGTTTTCCTTGATAATTTCATGAAAGATGATATCATGGCTCTTTTTTTGATCATGGCTTTCAGGTAGTCCCATAATTTTTAAATTGTCTCTCCTGGATCTATTTTCCAGGTCAGTTGTTTCTCCAATAAGATATTTCACGTTATCTTCCATTTTTTTCATTCTTTTGGTTTTGTTTTGTGATTTCTTGGTTTCTCATAAAGTCATTGGCCTCCATCTGTTCCATTCTAATTTTGAAACAACTATTTTCTTCAGTGAGCTTTTGAACCTCCTTTTCTGTTTGGCTAATTCTGCTTTTGAAAGTATTCTTCTCCTCATTGGCTTTTTCCTGCCTGCTTTGGGAGCCCCTGTCTGCTGTTTTCTCTGCTGCTGCCTCCCAAGGGGGCCTGAGTTGTGGAGATACCCCACTCCCCTCTAAGCCAGCCAAACAGGCTCTCTCACTGACCTTTGTGCCTGTGGGTTGAGGGACCTGCGCTACCACTGGAAATTCCATCCCTGAAGCCTGCTTGGATCTCAGTGCCACTCCGCCAAGGCAGGGCTGGGGTCTGCCCCAGTTCATGGTGTACAACAGACCTTTGGTGTCGGTTTTTCAGGTCTCTGTGGAACAGAAATCTCCACTCTGTTGTTCTGTGGCTTCTACTGCTCCAGAATTTGCTGGGAGCTCTTCTTTACAAGTATTTTATGGACTGTGTCTTCAGAGCTAGCATATGTGAATCTTTCTACTCCTCCATCTTGGCTACTGCCCCAAATGTCTATCTTATCTAACTTTTCTAAAAATTATATTCTTCTCTTTAACTTTTTTTTATTCATATTATGGTTAGATGTATCTAGTTCTGAGAGGGAAGTCCTCCAACAGTAATAGATTTATTGTCTATTTTCTCTTTTAACTTACTTAATTTTTCCTTTAAGTATTTGGATGCTATTCCATTTGGTGCATATATGCTTTGTATTGATATTACTTCATTGTCTATGGCTCCTTTTAGCAAAACATAATTTCCTTGCTTATATCTGGTATTGTTGCTGTCTCAGCTGCTTCCATGGCCTGCAGCTGGGCCACCATGGGGAATGTGCTCTAAGCTGACCCTCACCCCAGTGCTACAGACCTCTCCTTCTGGATTCCTAAGTCATCTTAGGCTGTTAAAAATGTCTTACCTTGAGCTTTTTTTGTCTCTACAATTCCTGAATTCCTCTTGAGGAGTTATTTTTATGTTGTTTGGAGGGGTATGTTAGGAGAGTTCAGCTGAATTCTTGCCTATATTCTGCCATCTTGGAACAGCCCCCAATGTATCTATAAATGTATTTTTAAAAATAAATTGTATTGCTATTTTTCGTTTTCACATTAGTCATTTTCTGATATACAGATATTCAGATATGCCCTGGCCTAACTTGAATCCCCCTCCCATATAACAAAGAAACACAGAAAAACAGTTAAGCCAAAAATGCTAGGCAAAGAACTCAAGGTATTTAATACTTTGACCTAGTCTTTCTAGAGGAAAAAATACATTTCATTATCTGTTCTCCAGGACTACTCTAGTTTTTCATTTAGAGTTTTGGTCCCTTGTAGTAGTTTTTTCATTTGCATTCTTGTTATTATTTATAAATTTCCTCTGTTTCCTCTTATATCATTTGGATGCAGATTCTTTTTGTAGATCTTCTCATGTTTCTCTGAGTTCCACTTTTTAAATTTTTTTCTTACTGTAGAATAATGTTCCATTATATTCATATACTATAATTTGATGGGCATCTGTTTTCCCAAATTCTTTGTGACTACAAAAATAACACTTTAGGTATTACAAGGCCACAGTGAGATATTTAGAGTAAATATTAGTGCTCCCACTTTGTAGATGGAGACAATGAGCCTTACATATGTGACGTACCTGCTTAACATCAACACAGTCAGTAGTAAAGCCAGAGATCCAATTCATTTCCTGATTCCAAGACTTGCCTTTGGTCACTGTCCCACGTTCATGAAGAATCTCTAGAACGTGTGCTTTATGTTGTCCTCTGGCTGTGCCAAACAAGTCTCCTATTTCAACATCATACTCAGGATTTTCCTTCTTCTGAACAATCCTAAATTGTCCTTTCTACCCACTTTATCTCTTGTCATTGTCATTCCCTTAGTTTAGCTGTTGTGTGGTAGGAATTATAGGGGAAAGGAAGAAAGAATACAGGATAGAGTCACAGAAAAGAAGGATGAAACACAACAAACTAGTCACTGTGAAAATTTGCATGATGTTGAGTCTGTCATTTGCTTTCCTTCTGGAAACAAGAAGGGAAGAGATACCATTGATTAGGCAGGGAAGGCTATCATTTGACTCAAATTAGGTGCTTAGATGATATGGGGGTTGGGGAGAGGGGAAAGGGAATGCAGAGGGTGGGGGAGATGGATATTTGAATTGATATTTTACTGTTCCTTTTCCCATAGAGACCAGTAAGTCTCATCAGTGAAGGTTTTCTTTTCTTTACATGCATCTTAAGGCTTTCTTTCCTAATTTCAGAAAATATTCAACTTAAATCAAGTATACAGACAAAGTCCATTTTAAGATATAACAAATGTTTGAAGTGTTGGTATTTTTTCTCTCAAATTGTCTGGAAAATTGCCTCAATTTTTCACTTTCTTTTATATATAGTATAATAAATACCATAATCTTAAAGGAATGAAAATTATAGGTCACCAAGAGGACAGTGGAGAGAGGCATGATGGGTATAAATAGGTTGTAGCAGTTTATCAGTGAAAAATTATGGGGAGAAAAAAAATGCATAAATGGATAAGGAGGTCCTGGTCACAATTCATTCCAATTCCAATTCCAGTTCAATTCATTCTAAGAAGTACTTTGTTTTAAGTGCCTACTATTTGAAAGCCATTTTAGATAAGATATAAAGCAGGTGATTTTGCATAGAGGAAAGAATAGGTATTCTGGGACAATGAAAGGGGCTCAAACACTACCTCCTGCACCTTCTGTTTGACCTCAGGGAAAATTATTTCAACTCCCTGGGCCTTTGTTTCTTCACATATAAAATGAGAGATTAGAGTAGATGCCCAGTTCTAGAACTATATAGGCTCCCTGCCCAAAATGGCTTACATTATATTGGAAAATCAAACAAGCAAACAGATTTTTTAAAAATTCAAAATAATTTGAAGGGAGACAAAATGCTAACAACCTTGTTGGAGTAATCAAGAGGGCTTCCTGTAGGAAGTGGTGTGTGAGCTGAGACTTAAAGGAAGCTAGAGATTCTAAAGGATGTGAGGAGAGAGTATGTTCAGGGTATTATGGAAACTGCCTATGCCAGTTGAGGGATGGAAGGAAATAGACAAATAATTCGGCTAAATCATGTAATGAGTGAAGGGAAGTAAGGTAAAATGAGTTTGGAAAAGTACTAGAGCCAAATTGTGAAGACTTTTAAATGCTCAGCTGAGGAGTTCTATTTTATCCTAGAGTCATCCAGAACTTACTGAAAGTTCTTGAGCCAAATAATGACATGATCAATTTAGGGAAGCTATTTTGGCAGTTGTTGGAAGGAAAATTGGAGGGAGGAATGTCTGGAAGAAGGTAGTTTAGTTAGCAGGCTTTTACAACAGTCCAGAGAAGTGGTGATGAGAGTCAGCATTAAGACACTATTAGTGAGATAGGAGAGAAGATGGTATTTGTGAAAAATATTGTAGAATGAGATTCAACAAGACTTGGTAACTGATGCAAGAAGTCTAAGGGAGGACAGGAGGATAGCCCTTGTGCTGCACTGGTACCCAGGTAATGCCAAGAGAAATAGGGGGAGAGCCCCAGTGCATTGGGTGAACCCTCTGTGGGAGTGGTGGGAGAACATGGACAAAATTAGGGCAAGATTAGTGATTGTGTGATCATCACTGAAAGGAATAGCTGTACTGAGGGATCCACACGTCCACTGGGATTATAACTGGTGACCTTTAATGGGAAGAAAGGAAGGAAGGAAGAGAGAGAGAGAGACAGATAGAGACAGAGAGACAGACAGAGAGAGAAAGAAAGAAAGAAAGAAAGACAGGCAGGAAGGAAGGAAGGAAGGAAAAAAGAAAAAGAAAGAAAGAAAGAAAGAAAGAAGGAAGGAAGGAAAGAAAGAAAGAAAAAAGAAAGAAAGAAAGAAAGAAAAAAGAAAGAAAGAAAAAGAAAGAAAGAAAGAAAAGAAAGGAAGGCAGGAAGGAAGGAAGGAAAGAGAAAAAGAAAGAAAGAAAGAAAGGATTTTTGTTTTTTCCATCACCATGTCTGTTCACAAACTGTCCCCATGCCTGAACTGCTGTTGTCCTTCCTCCCTTCTGCCTCTAAGCACCTCTATTTAACTTCAAGGCTCTAGGCCACTAGAAAAGACCAAGGGGTCTTTTCTAATACTGCAGTTCATAGTGCTCTCCCAGTATAATACAATATTACATATTGCACATGATCATCATTTTAAAGCTATTGCATGACTCTTTCCAGAACCATCATATCTATGGAACAAAGATAAGTTAACTTTAAGGACTGAGGATGGTTATTTTTAAATACGATGAAGGAAATGACAACTAGCAATAAAGGTTCTATTTAATGGAATTTTCATTTTCAAACTATTAAGTAGCAACTACTAAGAGATGGAGACAAATTATACTCTTTTCAGGGTGTAAACCAGATCTTGTATTCCTAATAGAGGAAAAAAAGATTAAGATCATTCTGCTTATGACATTTAGCATGCTGGGCAGAGTTTTGTTGAGATTGAATTCAGCTGGTCCTAAGTAAAATGTCACCTAGAATATAAATGGAATTAGTGTGGAATGCTCATGTCCTTTGGTTTTCCAGATTGTGTACTGTCTGGCCAAAGATAGACGATAAGTTTAAGTCCTTAGATTTTCCTTTATTTTACCTAATGATACTTTTTTTAGAAAGTTAAAACCTCTCTTTCTCCCTCCTTTCTTCCTGTTTTCCCTTCTTTCTTCTTTCATCTCTCTCTGCTTTCCTTTCTTCATTCCTCTCTCCCTTTCTTCTTCCCTCCCTTTTTCCTTCCCTTCTTCCCTCCTTTCTTCCTCTATCCTTTCTTTCCTCCCTCTTTCTTCCCTCCCTTCTCTCTCCCTTCCTTCTCTTTCCCTCTCTCCATTCTTTTTTTTCTTTCTTTCTTTCCCTCTTTCTTTCTTCTCTCTTTCCTTCTTCTCCTTTCTAACACCTCTCCCCTCCCTCCTTTTTCAGCCTCTCTCTTTACCTTGGTGACATACTTAGCACAAAAACAGTTCAAGGTTAAAGTAGATTACAAGCAGTAGAGATCTTTGGGGTGGGGAAAGCTGGCCATCCTTTTTATCAGATCTAAATGAGATAGTACTAATAGTACTAAGTTGCCATGCTTGGCAGCAACAACTCTGCTTTTCTAATTGAATTTCAGGTTATTTCTTCTTCCTCTCCCCCCACATCTCCCTTGAGAGCAAGGGGAGCAAGTTAACTGGTACATAGTGTTCTCTGCACATTTTTTTTTTTTGGTTTATCAGAAATGTTTCCTCATGTAGATATTGTTTCCTTATCAGCTTCAATTGAGGATTTAAAATCAGACAAGGTAAAGATAGTTGAGCTATTAAATAAGCTGGACCAAAAGACTGTCAATGATATTTTTATTTTGATAAATATTTGATATTTGATATTTTGTGCAGATAGGAGTGTTTGCATCTTTGTGAGAATGTGTGCATGTTTGATGACCATCAATATTCTAGTATAAATCTAATTGCATTTTAAAAAAGTTCCCAAGCACCCAAATCAGCAATTATTCAGAATGGGAATTCTGACTCAGTGTCAGAGATCACAAAATCCTTATAATAAACCAGAGTTCACAGATTTAGATCAGAAAGGGACATAAGAGTCAAAACCAAGAACAGCAAGAGTAACTTGTCCAGGGGTATCCACCTTGTAAGTACCTAAAGCAGAACTTAAACCTCAATTTCCCTGATCCTAAATTCCAGTGCTCTAACCATTATGTGTGCTGCCTCTCTGAATGAGAGTTCTTCTAGTACAAACACTATCTTAACAGGGATTTGTCTATAATAACTCTGACAAAGGTTAATCCAGCCTAAAGTTGAAGACTTCTAGTGATCTCTCTTCAGGCTAGTGTCTTCTTTGCAAGAGTACCCAGAATCCTGAATATACCTTATTTGTACAGTTGCCTCACTGAGTTTCTTGAGAGCAAGGATTTTTTTCTTTTTCTGGTCCTTGTTTCCCTAACACTTATGGCAGTATCTGACACATAATAGGTGCTTAATGAGTGCTTATTGACTGGCTTATGAGGAATTCAATGCCTTACAAAATAGATCATTCCACTTTTGAACAGTTCTAATTGTTAGGAAGTATATCTTTATCTTGGACCAACTAGGTGGCACAGCAGATAGAGTGCCAAGCCTGGAGTCAGAAACTGAGTTCCTGAGTTCAAATCTGGTTTCAGATACTCACTAGCTTTGTGACTTTGGGTAAGTAATTTAATCTTATTTGCCTCAGTTTCCTCATCTGTAAAATGTTTCAGACACTTATTAGCTGTATAACCCTGGGCAAATCATTTAACCCTGTTTGCCTCAGTTTCCTCATCAGTAAAATGAGCTGGAGAAGGAAATGGCAAACCACTCCAGTATCTTTGCCCAGAAAACTGAATCACAAAGAGTTGGACACAACTGAAAAAAACAAACCAACCCAACAATTTCCTTATATCAAGGCCACTTAAATTTATCTCTGCAGCTTTTAACCACTGTTACAGCTTTTTTTCCTCTGGAGACAAATGGGACAGATCTAATATCCCTTTACTACTTGACTGCCCTTCCAATTCTTGTAAATTAATCTATCTTTCCCTAGCTCCTCCAAATATTCCTTGTATAGCATAGTCTTATGCCCCCTTGCCATCCCGTTTGCCCAAATTTGGTGATGCTCCCACTGATTCTAAGAAGGCACTGACTTAAAATTCCACCCCTTTACCAAATCAGATGTGAAACCTTGGCAACCTCCCCTTTCAGTGGCAAATGGTAAGCTATGTGTGGGGAATCTGGAATCTCTACAAGTTACAGAATGTTTACCTAGATACAATGTTGCAAATGAATATGTTTTATTCCTTCTTCCCCCTATCTTGGAATCCTTTGAAGTTTGATGTTAAGTGGCCCTGTAGTATTTTGACAAAGCCAAATAGTAAATGTCTGAAAATTTCCTTGTCAGTGAAGTGGAAACATGGCAAGAAGACGTGAATGACCAAGGAAGCAGTCGCAGGATTCTTCTTACACCTCCCTTCCCCCGCATCCACCTCCTGCAGAGCTGGTCAAGTCTACTAAAAATTACTTCAAGTGTAGGTAATATATGACAAACAACTTTAGGCCAAGTCACCAGGCCATGTTTGGCTCCTTGTTCCCATATCAAAGGGGTGGCGAACCTGTGGCCTCTAGGCCACATATGACAATCTAGGTCCTCCAGCAGGGCCTCTTGACTGAGTTCAGGTTTTACAAAACAAATCCTTTTATTAATGGCATTTGTTCTGGATTCAGTCAAACGGCTGCCCTTGAGGACCTACAGGACCATATGTGGCCTTGAGGCCATAGATTTCCCACTCCTGAGACAGAGAATGAAAAAAATAATGTTTGAAAGGAAATTTGATTTTCATTAAATTTCTTATGCTCAGTAGATATGGTACAGGGGAAAGAATATGAAATCTGGAATCAGGGACCATTCTTCAAAACTTGTCTCTCACCATTACTGCCTTAGTGACATTGGGCAAATTCTTTAACCTAGATGGACCATTGTTTCCTCTTCTGTAAAATGAGATGTTTGCACTAGATGGCCTCTGAGGCAGCTTTTATCCTAGTTCTAAGATTTTAAACAGCTATGTTTTTATTCCCCATTTGGGGGCATCCTGGAAATGGAGTAAAATGTTTTGGAAACAGTCTAAGGCAATGGAGGAATAGTCTATTGGATGAGAAAATTTGATGCTAGAATTAAAGCGTTTGAACCTTAGTTTTGTTAATATTAGAAAAGTGACATTTTTATATTTAGCTTCTGAAGGTTGAAGTTGGTTGCAAATATGGATAGTTGAGCACAGAGATCTTTCTATTTAATGTTCAGGACTGACAGGCTATTGGTGGAATTCTCAATTACTTTTATTGGCCAAGTTTTGTTGGCTCAATGTAAATGTTCTATATTGTGTCTTCCTGTGCTGCCTGGGCAATTGCCCAGGTTTCTATTTAAGCAAATGAACTGCTACCAAGGGAGAGAGAGAATAACTCTAATAGCTTACTTGAAGCTGGAGAAATTATTCACCAAGAGATATAGCAAAAGAAAACTTTTAGGAAGCAGGATTGTGCTGGGATGGAAAAGATAGAGTAAAATTATCTATTACCTGTGGAACGTAACAGCTTACTATACAGAACTCATTTTCAACACTTCTGCATGAAGATGAGTCCCAGGCATCTTGGTAACTTAATGTTTGCCATATGCCAAATCAAAATTAAGGTTCTTAGACGTATCAACAATCCCTTTGAGAAAATTTTGCAAGTTAGACATACTTCCCATAACTTCAGTGCAAAACTGCAAAGTATGTTAAAAATGGGAGGAAACTGTTGCATTGTATACTTATACCTGAGAAGCTAAGACTTTGAATAGGTATGATCTTGTCTGGTAAACCCCCCCCCACCTTTTTCAGTCTTAGAGTTTCCTGGTTTTAAGCTTCCTTTCCTATGAACAAATGGTACATAAAGTACAAGAATCTTTCTAAATTGGAAAAAAGCCATGTAAGTGGTAGGCCATGCTGAATATTTTTTTTCCTAGTGGGAGAGGGGGTAGGGAATCATATCAGAATGTTTTATTGTCTTTCACCTTTTTCTCTGATAAATATTCTTAGGGTGATTTATCTAATTGGAAGATAGCTCAAGCATTCTGGGGGTTCTTTAGAGACATACATATGAATCTGACATAATTTCTCTAGTTTTTGCCAAGTTTGTGGGTGTAGAAACTAGGCTAGATGTCTTATAGTTGGAGTTCAGGGCAGAGGTTCCAGGCAGGATATAGTTTGAATTCATAAAACTTTGTTTCTTTTACTAAGTTGTAGGTTAACAACTTTTCAGTTAGAGACAGGATCACATTATGGACTTTAGGGAAGTCAAACAGGTCAGGATAATGACCCCTCAATGTCCTAGTTCTTGTTAGAGAAATATTAAGTTTATATATACCCCATTTAGTCCTTGGGCTTAGGAGTGAAACTGACCAAAGAGATGTTTCCTAAAGAGAAATATGCATGTGGAATGTTGTTGATACTGAGAAGATTATGCAAACCATCTCAACTGAACTAAAGACATCCAAGTTCGCAGAGAACTATTTGTAACTCAACTGCTACTCGGGCTTCTCTTTTAATTAAGAAAAAAAACATGTCATTTGGTTGACAACACATATTTTTAGACCCATAATAAGACCTCTTTAATTTGTTTGGAAATAAACAAGTACCCTAATGGTAAGTTTCCTTTCAAAAATATGGTGTAACTGTCATTCCCTTAGCTCCCTGTGCTAGAAAATGCTTGTGCTAAACCTCTAGCTCTATCCATGTGGCAAATGCAAGCTGGAACTCAGAGCATATCAACTTCCTGGCATCCTGTCCTTAGAAAAACATGCCTTTGACGGCTTCATTCCAGTCACAAAGCCATGTACTCTGTTTTTCTGAAGCTGTTTCCATACTGGAAAATGTTGACAAAAGAGATTAATGGGAGGGAGCCTTTCTAACCAGATGCAATCTTTAAGATGAAAGACATGATTATGATGCTAGACTAGCTCTCAGGCTGTCTCCAAAGCTTTCTCCTTCCATGACTGGCCCCAGGTAAAGACATTTTTCAGTGAGCTTCTCCTTAGCTCATCCAGCTACAAATAAAACCTCCTACAGAAGATGACTTGTTGGGGAAGCAAGGCTGTCAGGAATATATCTTTGCTTTTAATGCATACTTCATTTGAAACTGCCTTAAGCCAATTCAGGGCACAAAATCAGAGCCCACTAAAACAAAGGTAAAAGCGGTTGGTTTCTTTTATTGTCTTTTCCTTGGCTTTTTATATACCAAGGATTTATGTCTGGGATAAAAATCATGTAGCCCCCAGGCTTTGTGGCACTGCTCTGGTAATTCCTAATCAAAGACTCCAGTTCAATTCAGCGAACATTTGTTAGTCTGAGTGAGATGAGTGATGTCCTTCATTGGATTGTTCCCTCTTGTGGTGCAGATTGCAACCCCATCTTGCTTGCCCATTCTGTATGACTCCAATTGGTTTCCTCCCATGAATCATCCACAGGGGCATCTACTTCATCTTCCAAGGACTGTCTTTCTTGTCTGTTTACATTGTGTGGATTCCTCACTCTTGCCACCATGCACTACTTTGATTACATCAATTATACCACTTATCTTGCACAAATCCGTGTATGTAATATGTTCAAACCTGCTCATACCAACCACACTGCTGCTCTCTGGGTGATTCTCAGATTTAATTCTTCAGAAATTTAACATCATTATATGACTCACTACAATATACCATTATTTAAAAAATTTGCAAGGGAGATGGGGTGGGTCCTTGTAAAGAAGTCTGCTGTAGAAATTTCCTTTCCTGATGCAGATTCTCTATCTTTTCATTTCAGAGAGTGACCTGAGGCCCTAAAAAGTTAAGGAACTCAGTAACTAAGTTACATAAGTGTGGTGGCATTGTCAGAGACAGGAATTGAACTCGGTACTCCCTGATTCTAAAGTTGACCCCCTTTTCATTATGCCACTCTACCACTTTATTAGCCACTCTACTAGAAGAATATAAATGTTAAAAAGATATGCTTTTGTTTCTTGGGGAAGCTTGGAATTTGTAAAGAAGATTAAAATTTCAATTGATCTTCAATGCTTAATTTCAGTTCTGGGCCAAGCTCATCATCCTTTTGCAGCATTTTGAGGGTATGAGATGTTGTTTTTCATCGTTTGGGCCTGAAGAGGACCAAAACGACATCACAATGTTGGGGTTCATTATCTTTCTATACTACACATGTACCCATAATTCAAACCCTATTCAAAAGATTTCACTCAATGTTTGGTATACTTTATTTTAGTCAAAACTTGATTTTTGAATTTGTTTTATAGAAAAGTAGGGCTGTATCATCTAAAATTAGAGGAATTGTCAACACTTGAATATAAACTACAAACCCAATAACAACTTAGGGTTCATGGCCCTGTGTTTCCAAGATAATTTTTTAGTCCTCCCTATCAACCTTTCTGATTTCTGTCTTGTCATATGTATGGATTAAGAAACCATTTCTTCAGACTTATTCTGAGGTCAGATGAGGCCTATTTGGTACATCTTTTCCATTATTCTTTTTAAACTGGAAACCCCAGAAAGGAGTGGGGGTATGAGTTTGCTGAACATCTGGTAGTTATTTTAATGTTGGGAAGAAGGCTTCTGAGGAAGGATGTTTGGGAAAGTAGGAATATGGCAAGACATATGGTGACCAAGGGTCAGTGGAAGAGAGTAGAACCTGTTTCAAAACCACTTCATTTTATAAGCAATGTCTGGAGAAAATGAAAAAAAAAA
This sequence comes from Potorous gilbertii, assembly GCA_028658325.1. NCBI lineage: Eukaryota > Metazoa > Chordata > Mammalia > Diprotodontia > Potoroidae > Potorous > Potorous gilbertii. The sequence continues at coordinate 11,553 of JAQQSK010000500.1, forward strand.
AGATGCTTTAGACATTGACACATGGATGGTCATAAGTTGTGGAAGACTAATTGGAAAGGCAGGCCCCAGCTATTTCAATTGCTTTGATTTTTTTTAAGATGGTAAGATAAATACCATATGGAATCATCAAGAGAGATATAAGTAGACACATCTTCCTTATATTTGAGTTATTACCTGGTATCTAGTTTGTTGCTTATGGATGTGCATTAGCTTTCTACCCAATAGCACATCATTCCAGACCCAGCTCAGCCACTGATCATGTTTCTCTGGCAAAGCCATTCAACTTTTACGGCTCACATTTTATTAAGAATTATATTGTACATTATGTGTACCATCTCACTGGATTCTTAGACAATTCTAAGAGCTTGGTAATATATGTATCATTCCCATTTTATCACCATTTTATGGTCACTGATAGAAGTGTATTTCAACTCCAGATATTTCCTGACACTGTCTGTATAGTACTTTCCACTCTACCACATTGCTTGTCCTTGTTGCTTCATGTAAAAAATGAGGAGTTTGTCCTAGATCATTTCTATAGTTTTTAACATTATATAATTTTACTCAGATACATGATTTAGCATCTAGCTAATACAATACATTATCTTGACCTTTCATAAAGGAGGGCCATAGAAACATAATTGTCCTCTAGTAGACTAGAAGAATATTCTTCTCAAGGTGGCACATATTACCACCTAATCACAAAGATAACATGAAAAGGCCCAGAATTTCCTACATGATACCTAGGATCAGATGGATGAAAATTCAGATACCACTTCTGCCATTTTTTAACTTATTTGACCTTGGGCAAGTCATTCTGAGCCTTAGTTTCCTCACCTTCAATGTGTGGGATTGAATTAACTGCTCTCTAAAGTCCTTTTCAGTTGTAAACCTATGATCCAAAAAAAAAATCAGTCAATAAACACTTATTAAGCACATTCTATGTGCTAGAAACTATGCTAAACAATAGAAACATATGGTAAAGAAGAAATTTGGCTTTGGAGTTAGGAGAGACTTAGGGTAATATATCCCCCCTTCCCTCTTTGATCACATCCTGTGTGTACACAATTGCTTTACGTTGTGAAAATGTAGTTAAAGCTAGAACAACTGAAAAAGTGATGAGGTGAATAAATCACAAACCGCTTTTATTCCCTTCCCTCATCAAAAACAAAACAAACCTCCTGGAGATGATTAAGAAGCAAGTTTCTCAGCCAGATGAAAGGGGGAAAAATACTCAATATACAATCTAATTTACTGTTAGTTTAATTATACTCAATTGTAACAAAACATTGTGACTCTTAAAAATGTTCTATTTGCAACCTCCTACAAATCTCACTTCAAACTTGTCCAAATAATGCATAAATTAGGAAGCTCCTTTGTTTAACAGAGGCAGCCATTTCAATCACTTTGAAAAATGTGAAATGAATAAATGTCATGCAAGTTATCTGTTCCAAATTGCCACTTCATCTGAACCACATTTGGGGTCAGATTCTCCTTTTGGAGGGATTACTCCCATAGTATAAGCTAAAAACTCTTGAGAGTTTCCTTGAACTCTTCCAGGGCCTGGTAACTTTGGTACCATTTTGGATGTCCCTGCTGCTCTAGTAACATCCTGGACACAGAGTAGAGGGCATTGGTGTGGGCTGATGCTTCCTCTCTTATACACCCCCTTCTCTATTTTTTCTCCTTTCTTTTTAGATCCTTTCCCCTCTAGTTCCCATCCTCCCTTGAGATCACAGATTGTATCCATTGTCTAACAGTGTCTTGTGCTCTGAAGGTATTCTATATTTGTTATTTGTAATGGTGATGACTTATATTAGTTACGAGCTCTGTGTGGGAAAGAGTTGATCCAGTTCGGGGAGTGCAGGGAGAGCTTTATAAGTATGAGAGGAAGGGAAAAGGAGAGGGAGAGAATGAAAGAAAGAAGAGAGAAAGAGAAGGGAGGGAGGGAGAGGAAGATGGAGAAAAGAGTCATTTACCCTTTCTGGCCTCAGTTTACTTATCATCAGAGGATTTGACTAGTTGATTTTCAAGGTTTCTTTTTGTTGTTACATTTATTCTGTGGTTCCCAAGTAACTCTTCAAATAATGAATATTTTATTTTAAAAAATTACCTAAACTTCACTCTGTTTCAAAGCTTGGCCTAACATGCATTCTAGGAAGATGTCTCTGCACAAAATAAACTCCCTCTTGGTGCTCACCAAATAGCAAAGATCATGAAATTGAATATAGAGAATCTCTTTTAAAATGAGATGGAAGAGGATCTGTGAACTTTAACTGAGTTGCTTTGGCCTATCTGCTCTGCCTCACCACCGTGTGCCCCCCCCAAAAAAGCAAAAAACAAAACCCAGAAGTTATCATTATTTACATATTTATTTGTAGTGTTTTAAGTAAATATATGTGTATGTATATGCATATTTATGTATATGAATATATATATATATATATATGCATCTATTTATCTATCTGAGTAGGACAGAGTTTAGGGTTCTTTCCTAAACATACTAATTTTTTTCTTTTCTGACTCTATAAGAATGTCCATAGCCATTATTCTTATTAAAACTGGAACATGCTCACACACTTATACATATACACACATGTGTGCACACACACACACATACCACCTCATGATTTATAAGGCCACATGGTGATTTATACGTTTTTCTCTACAGTTTTTAATGGGGAAAAAACCATCTACATTGCTAGGTCAAGAAATCATCACTTTTATCACATACCACAAGCTTAAATGAACCATATGAAAGCAAATAATCCTTAACTCCTCTGCAGGATGTTAAAACTGGCTTGAGTTTTAGCAGATGCTCACAAAGAAGAGCTAATGTAACTAGTCTGTGGAAACAATGAAACTCCAACACTTACAAATAACTCAGATAGGTCCTCCAATATAGTAACTGCTCAGCTAAAAATAAAATCTGTGTCAATATTCAGTGTTCTATCTTTTCCCCTTTTCACACATTGGTTTTGCTAATATATTTTTTCTTTTTAAATTTTAATTGGATGTCATTATTTATATATTTGCTTGTGCTCTCCTTTTCCACCTACTAGACAGCAAGATGATTTTTGTTTCTTTCAAAGCTTTGTTATCATGCTCACTTGGAAATCCATTCACTTGTATGAGGTTTTATCTACATTTTTAATATTCATAAATCTTATGGAAGAGATTTCTGTAAAAGGTTTCTTCTATAGTTTTCTCTCTCTCTACTCTAACAAAAGGTGACCTCTAAGCCACGTGATAGTGACCTGGGTGGAGAGAAGGTGTTTTCTTAAAATCCTGCTTCTCCTCTTCATCTAGATTAAATCATGTACAAACAATTGATCCTAAAGTCAATAGTTTATCTTATCAGTTCAAAGCTTTTTTCACCTAGTGCAGGAAATCCGTTTCAAACCTGAGATCTATCCAATGAAAATATGTTTATTGAATGAATGAATGAAAAAGCATTTATTTCATGCCTACTATGGGTCTGCAACTGGTAGACTGAAGAAAGAGAGATTGAAGAGGGGAGAGAAAAAACAGGAGAAAACAAAAGCCTGAAAATTGTTAGAGAAGAAAGCATCTGGAAGGAGACAGTGATCACCGGTGTCAAATGCAACAAAGTGACAAAGAAAGATAAGGATTGGAAAAGACTATTCAGTTTAACTATTAGATCACTGGTAACTTTGGAGAAAGCAATTTATGTTGAGTGATAAGGTCAGAAACCAGATTGTATAGGGTGAAAAAGAGAGTGAAGGGAGAGGAAGTGATGGTAATGAGTGTACATGGACTTTTCAAGAACTTTGGTTGAGAAAGGTAGGATAGCTATATAGGATGATAGTTAGCAGGGATGGTGGGATCCAGGGAAAGATATTTTAGGATGGGGGAAAAGATGAAGAATTTGAAGTTCTTTAAAAGCGTGACAGAATTCACCTGTAATCCATTATTTATATGTTGAAATGGTTGTTGTTTTGAACATTATTTAGTTCATAATAAAAAAATTTAAATAAAAAAGGATTCAAGAAAAGACTACTGGTGAAAAGAGATTAGTGTTAAATTTTAGTGTTAAATTCAGATGATTTTGAGAACTTACTCTCACTATTTTATGTAACTGTACCTATAGCTTATTTTTCAAATGAAAAGGGTGAGCCTTCCATATTTATGTACAGTTTTAATGAAAATATACTGAGAAGTTTCATGATATCAGTAAAATGATGCTTGCTACATGAACTGGAAAAATCTCTGTTGACAAATAAAGTTAGTTGCTAGTATGTAATTTCAGCAGTTCAATAGAATGGAAATCCTATGACTTTAAATCCAATGTAAAATGTTTCAGACACTTATTAGCTGTATGACCATGGGCAAATCATTTAACCCTGTTTACCTGTTTCCTCATCAAGAAAATGAGCTGGAGAAGGAAATGGCAAACCACTCCAGTATCTTTGTCCAGAAAACTCCAGATAGGATCACAAAGAGTCCAACATGACTGAAAAAAAAAAAAAACAATTTCCTTGTAACAAGGAGATTCACATTTGTCTCTGCAACTTTTTGACCTATTCCCTAAATTCAGTGTCAATTATAAATTCAGTTGTTCAGACCTGAGATATTTTTATTTTTTTCTCAAAGAAACTGGCATTTTTTTACTTATATATATAAGTATACTTATATATATGTATATATATATAAGTATACTTGACAATTTCATATTAAAACATGCCATGAGAATCAACATAAACTTTAAATGAGAATAGGGATGGGATCTCTGATTTTATTGGTATAGGCAACTACTAGATGAAAATGTTCCCCTCCCAACGCAGGTCAACAGCTTCTCAGCAACTTAAAGTCTGAGGAAGTTGTAATGGGAGATTAAATGACTTGGCTAGAGTCACACAGGCAATATGTGTCAGAGGCACATATGAAACTAGGTCTTGCGGGCTGTTGTTCTCTATCCACTATGTAATAGTTCCTTTCAATGCAAATATTATTTTAAAAGTAACAACTAAGGACCTCATTTTCTGACATAACGGTGATAATGAAATGACCTTGCTTACTGGGAAATGACCCTGGGACCTGTTGGTTAATATGCCTTTTTCTTTCTCTCCTCAAGGCAGGACGAAAATGACTTGGGGTTTTTAATTCCAGAAGCAATCTGAATCTTATGGAATATCCTAAGGACATGCCTTCAGAACAAGTCTAGGCATAACTCTAGGCAGATTTAATTCTTTAAAAAACATTATTTTTGTAATGTACATAAGAGTGAAGGGAACCACTAAACACTTGATCACCAGAGTGCTTGGATACTTGAGATGTAAAATGCCACAGGTACAGAGTATTATCTGCTAAGGCTAAAGACCAAACATAGACTAATGCCTACCACAGAGTAATTGGTAAATTTGTGAACTCTGATTCTGTTTATGCTTGTTTTCTTAAGCCTAATTACGTGTTTTAAGTTATATTATGTTCTAATTAAAGCCATTTGTGGCAGTCAATAATGGAAAGTGTTTTTGGATTTTCTATGCTTTTTAAATTTCATTAAAGTACTCCAGATTCAATCAGTATCTTTGTGTGCCAACACCTGTGCTTATTTAAAATAAATGATTATTTTCACATTGGTTTTTAAAAAGAATCCTCACTCATGAATTTGTTTATTGTTCTGCAAAGTCATGGGCATGAGCAAATTTCACTATAATGTATTATTACATTTATGTTCTGTATATTCTGGAAAGGTAGAAAAGAAGGTTCTTGCCCACAATAGGATTACACAGTTCCAATGGGTGTGGGGTCATTCAGTCAGGATTAAGAGTTCTTTCTCAGATTATATTGCTTTGGGAGTATTCTCCTAAATCACCCTGCTAATTCTCATATTGGCACATTTTAGGCTCATCTGCAAGATTTGGTGCCAGGATATTTCAATATATTGGCAACAGATGAGCATAAGTGAGAAGATTTAAAGTCAAAAGAATCTAAAGTAAACAAGGTTTTATGGATTTGATCTGATTGAATGATTTAGTATATAACTAAAGAGACTAATTAAAGAATTTGAAATAAATCCCAGGATTAAATGTCCATCCAATCAGTAAAGCCATTTACTTTCCCCTCCCTTTTTAACAAATGAAAACCTAGAACACAAATGCACATGATTTCAAACTTCAAAATGATCACTATGCTGTATATGAAGTTAAAGTGAAGCTTTTGGTAGAGATTGAGCTTTGGTGAAAAAAAAAAAACCCTGACGTTACACTTGGACTTACGTGACTCTTCTCTTCCAAGAAGGGGTTTCTTGAGATTCTGAGTGGTCAGTTAATGGAAGAGCGATGTTAGTGCTAGTTTCTCTTCTCAGTTTTGTTTTATTTAGGGAATAAAATTATTCTATTTTCTTTTTCTTTTTTTCTTTTTCTTTTTTTTATTTTTTAAATAAATTTATTTAACTTTTTACATTCATTTTCACAAGATTTTGGGTTCCAAAATTTTCTCCCCATTTGTCCCCTCCCCACTCCCCAATACACTGGACATTCTAATTACCCATATCA